>JAXQQM020076397.1:0-129247 GCA_034641835.2 Pinus albicaulis | reverse complement strand
GCCAACCATCAGAGGGCGCATGCGCACTACAGAAGCTGAGCGACTGGCTCGGGATGCAGAGAAGGTTGTAGGACCACCTACAGCACAGCGCAGACAGAGACAGTCACCGGATCGGTACACTGGATACATGGCTCTTGTGAGTCAATGTGTTGTGGCGGAGCCATCCTCTTTTGAGGAAGCTGTGGAGGAACCCGCATGGGTTGATGCCATGATCGAAGAATATGATTCGATCATCAGGAACAGGGCATGGGAGATTGTCCCAAGACCGGTTGGGAAATCAGTTGTAGGTTCGCGATGGATCTACAAGGTGAAGCAGGCGGCTGACGGGAGTGTGGAGAAGTACAAGGTGAGATTTTTCGCCCGTGGCTTCTCACAGATCGAGGGGATTGACTATGAGGAGACTTTTGCACCTGTCGCAAGGTACTCTTCCATACGGACGATCCTTGCTCTCTCAGTGCAGATGGGGTGGCACATTCATCAGATGGATGTGAAGACTGCGTTCCTCAATGGAGTTATTGAGGAGGAGGTGTACATAGAGCAGCCTGAAGGTTTTGAGATCTTCAGCAGTGAGTCGCATGTGTGCCGACTCAAGAGAGCACTGTACGGGCTGAAGCAAGCACCTCGTGCTTGGTACACTCGGATAGACAGCTACTTCACCCGGCTTGGATTCTCCAAGAGTGAGGCGGATCCAAACCTGTACCAGATTGTGGTGGAGGGGAAGCTGTTGATCATCGTACTGTATGTAGATGATCTGATTTTGACTGGCGATGAGCAGTTGATACTTTCATGCAAGGAGGATCTTGCACGAGAGTTTAAGATGAAGGACTTGGGCATCCTTCATTATTTCCTGGGATTGGAGATTTGGCAGCGCAGCGGAGGACTGTTTGTTTCTCAGGGCAAGTATGCCCGGGAGATTCTCGAGAGGTTCAACATGCAAGGCTGCAAGCCTGTTGACACTCCTCTTCCTGGTGGTTGGAGGAAGGAGGATGCTACTTCAGCGGAGGTAGTGGATGCCACTGTCTATCGACAGTTGGTGGGGTCGCTTATGTATCTGGTCAATACACGACCCGATATATGCTATGTTGTTAACAAGCTTTCGCAAGCTATGGTTAAGCCTACCAAGCTCTTTTGGAAGGCAGGAAAGCATGTATTGCACTATATTAGAGGCACATCGGGATATGGTCTATGGTACAGACAGGAGGATGGAGCGAAGCTTTCTGGCTTCACTGATGCAGATTGGGCAGGGAATCCAACGGACCGGAAGAGCACATCTGGAGGAGTTTTCAGCATTGGGTCGACAGCAGTTTCCTGGTACAGCAGGAAGCAGAGATCCGTGGCACTCAGTTCAGCAGAGGCCGAGTACATGGCAGCTAGCTTGGCTGCATGCGAGGCTATTTGGATGAGGAAGATCCTCGCAGGATTGTTCAGGTTGCATTTGGAGCCTACAGTGATCTATTGTGATAACCAGAGCTGCATCAAGCTCTCGGCTAATCCAGTATTTCATGATAGGTCCAAACACATCGACATCAGGTACCATCATATCAGAGATTGTGTTCAGCGGAGAATCATGATGTTTTCATATGTTCCCACGGAGGATCAGGATGCCGACATCCTGACGAAGGCGCTCACCAGGAGCAAGTTCGAATTCCACAGAGGCAGGATAGGGGTTGCAGATAATCCATATCTTGCTGAGAGGGAGTGTTGAAATGCAGCAAGATGATGGAGCTTAGTGAAATGAAGTCGCCTTCACTAAGTGGGCCCGCAGGCAAATTCTGGCGCAAAATCTATTTTTAGACTATGTCTATTTTTAGACATATGGAGCATGGTTCGGGGATTCCAGTTTGAGATTCTTGGAGCATTGGTCATGTTGGTAAAAAATAGATGAGACTCTATTTTTTAGGTCGAAGAGGTCGAAGGCTATTTTTAGACTGCCTCTCCTAAAAATAGGGAAGTCAAATATTATTTACCCTTAATAATATTTGGACTCTAAACAGCAGTTTACTCTCTTGGAGCACTTCATTTGAGCTACGGATGTGGCACATGCAACTGCCAGAAGGAAATATGCTTTTCTTATGGGGTATTGAGCTCATGCATGGTTGACTTCAATTAGGACTTCAGTGGCAGAAGTTTGGTGGAGTTAATGAGACAGATAGTGGAGTTGTGTTCTGTTTATTTTAGTTGAACTAGTTGAGATTAGTTTAACTAGCTAATCAATTAGTTATGAGTGGATTGAATTAAATATTATTTAATTCATTAATTAGTAACTCATTATTCAACTCAAGAACACATCATTTCACTACAGTGCATGATCAGTTCAGTGGAGACCAGTGAAAGAGGTAGATGAAAGGGTGGAGTTAGTTATCAGTGGCGACATCAGTTGTGCATGAGATTTGCACCACACTTGGAGGAATTGCCCATGATGATTGCGCTGTCAAGCCAAGGAGATTCGAACCTTGGATCTCTATATAGACAAGCCATGATTGCGCAATAGAGGCAAGGCAATTAGTGGTGAGTTTTGAACCAGTAACCTGTTCAAAACCAAGCTAGTTTGTGTGTAACTTTATGAGATAGTACTGAGTACTTGTGAGGAGTATTGTACTAATTTTGTTACATGATTTCTCCATTATAATATACACAATAGCTGCGTGGTTTTCAGCTATAAGCTTTCCCCATACATACTGTGTTAATGTGTATGATGAATTGATGTGCTATCGCTTGTTTTATTTCCGCATGTGTGATGATCTGAGTGGAAGAGATTATGTGTTGCATATAAATTCGAATTGTATGTGATCAGGATAGTCTCGGTGGATAATTAATCATTATTCAGCAAATTTCTACATGGTATCTGAGCTATTGAAGCAGAGATTGATCATCACAGTGATTACAAACTTATTTCGGTAGACAGAGTCTGCATGCGGGCCAGGTAGCCTCCGGATTCATCTTTCTTCGGAAAGTGAAAGGTCTGGTAAATGCCCCTTGCAGTCAATCTCCGTGCTAGAAATAATTTGTTCTCACAGATCTAGAGCGGCTGAGCTTTGAGGTGGAATTCGAAATTTTGCAGCAGTTTTGTTTTCTTGGTGCCAGTGTTGAAAATGTCTTTCAACGGTTTGTGACTCGAATATGCCCGGCTGCGCTCAATTATGTTGTGCATGGAAGGATCGTGATGAGGCAAGGATTAGAAGATAATGGTCCTCAAGGAGTTCGTAGATACGGTGATGTCCAAAAGCCCACCGATCCCCGCTCAAGTCGATGCATGGCAAAAGAAGATGGCGAAGGTCGATGATCCCGTTGAGGCGTCAAGGATCATATTGTATCCAAATTCTCGCTCCTCCATGGCACTCGTCACCCAAAGTAGACCATATATCACCGTATAAGTGACACCATGGCCATACCATTTCAATTCGGAAAGCACCTCATGCCCATCCATGTATCATGAATAAGGTCAAGTTTACCATTCAAACTCAAAACCCCCTTCCCAGATGACCAGGTTGTAGAAGCAGATTGAAAGCGCACCTCTCTCCATTTCATTTGGCCCACCATACCTCCATTAGCATAATCCCATCTGTGACACTTTCCGCTTCATCAACCTCGCACATGAGACCAACCAATGGGACCCCTACCCCCAGCAAAACACCATCCTCACACCTACAGTGAGTGACCCCCTTTTCATATTTTGGTGTACCTGTCTTTGTGTTTTGTACAAACCAAACATCATTATTTTATTCTTTTGGTAAGTGTACAAAGATCGCAAACCATTCCCTTCACCACTTCGCCCTCATATTTCACCTTTTCTCCCATGGCAGCAGTCCCTCATTCCCCTTGGTCGAATTATTTCACCCCCACGCATGCACCATCCTGACATTCATAGTCAGTTCACACCCGTCCTGGAAGTCCTACCGACTCCAAGGATTTTCCCTTCAGAAATAACTATGACTGCCGCTAAGCTGTTGAAGTATACTTTGATCTCAGGCTACTGAATCCCCATCATCCGTTTTCAGTCACCTCTCACCAACATGCCTATGTGAAACCCATCACACTTAGGTCCCCGACCCCTCAGGTTGGTGACCCATGGTTCGGTTAAGGCTTCCTTTTTGTCGACCTCGACACCTCGTTTCCAAAAAGAAGCGGTACCTTGGATTACCCCTCCCCATGCTAAGGGGTATCCTCGGGTGACACTGTGGTAGACATCATTGTCCACAGATGTCATCGATCCTCCTGACATTCAACTACAACAAAAGCTTTCATGTCACGATGGTATCGTACCTTACAACCATTGAACTTTGATCAGATCCATCGAAGACCCGTGCCTCCATAAGCATCTCTGACAACAATGCTTACACGGGAAGGTCCCAATTAGTACATATGCATACATTGCGCAGTGATATGAAATACCAAGATTACGCATATGGGTACCACTTTCCACCTATCGTCAAAGAAAAAAATGCCCCTGAGGGCGTCAGCAGTCGTCGTCAACAACCACTAGCATCACTACCATAGTAGTGGCATAGAAAACACATGTATCTGTTAATTTAATTTAACTAGCCATAGCATCACGAGCATGGGACATGCTCACCTCGTTGAAATTTTGTAAATATGTTGTATATTTTGTTTGCTTGTAGGGGGTCCCTTAGGCCATGGTTATCTCGGAAACAGTGCAAGGTGATGTCAATTCCAAAATTCACGCAGGCCTCTCTGTCTCTCTCTACGTACGATACAGAAAAGAAACTATAATGTATTTCCGCTATACAATTCTTCCTAGACCTCACACATTAGGGGGAAATTGTTAACATTAGAAAATCATACAGTAGAAGATGACATCAATTAATGTCAAGCCTAAGTATTTACAGGGCAGGAACACATTATGGAATCAAGAAGTATTTAAAATCTCTAAGGTTTTGAGAAAATTAGGTTTGAAATAGTCATAAATGTTGAATTGTGCGGTTTATCCTTCGAGAAGAGCGCCTTCTACACACCTTTTTGCCCGATAAGTGCACATTCCTAGAAATGGAAAAAAGTCACTTTTCGGGACCACACCAAGCAAAGGACAGTTACTCCTTATGTGAAAGCTGCCTAAGGACAGCCACCAGTGCCTTCTTAGACATTATGTGAGCACACAAAGAATATTTGAGCACACAATGGAATCATACCTCTCCCTTGGGTCACTATCCATCATGTACCAAGGGAGGGAAGGAGGATTTGAAAATCACCTATATAAAGCCAGGAAGATATGAAGAAATGGTGATCACATTGTTATGCTGGCCAAAGTTGCCCAAGAAACACCAGCAGTGTGTGACCTAGAGCTGGAGCTAAAGAGGACTCGATCATTGCCAACCCAGCATCCTAGTCCACCACAAAAAAGAGAGAGAGGTAGACTGCATCAGAGGCAGAGATTGGAAGGCAACATCCTTGCATCGGGACCTAGAGCCATTGCCTAGGGGCCCTTTGGAAAGTGAGTAAATTTTCTTCTCCATTTCAAACGTTTAATAAGAAGAGGCCATTGAGCCATCGTTTGCATTATTATCATTTTGACTCTCTTGATAGCTTCTGTATATTTGTGTTTTAGTTTTAGTTTAATAGAGCATACTTTAGCATATTTTTTTTTATTAAATGTTATGCTTTTGAGCTCCCCCACTTTCTGCCTGTTACCAATAGTTTAAAGAGTAGACCAAATTCTTTAAGCTGGTGGGATTTCATACACCTGTGCAAGAAATCCACCACAACACCCCCTTAAGAACAACTTGGGATAGGATTGAAGGATTTACAAAGGTGACACAAAAAGAGCCTATTTTCTATGTGTCAAAATATCCTAACATCCCCCCTTAAGAAAAAATTGGGATAGGATTGAAGGATTTACAAAGGTGACACAATAGGAGAAGGAAGGAGGCATTAGAGCCTATCCCCCCTTAATAATAAATTTCCCGAACTCTAAGCATGGATCAAAGTTTGGTAAACCTCACTTCTTTGAGAGCCTTTGTAAAGATATCGACTACTTGATCATTGGTTGGATAGTACTGAACTTCAAGAACACGATCATGAATGAGCTTTATGATGAAGTGTATGTGGAGTTCAATGTGTTTCATATGCTGATGTTGAACTGGATCTTTACAACGTTGAATGGCACTCTCATTATCACACCAAAGTGTAGTTGGATGCTGCTGATGAGGACCAAATTCAACCAGGATCTGATGAAGCCACATAGCTTCCTTGTTGGCTTCAACTACACCATGATACTCTACTTCTGCTGAAGCAAGTGAGATGGCACTTTGTTTCTTACAAGACCAAGTAATAGGTCCTGAACCAAGAGTGAATACATATCCTGTAGTAGACTTTCGATCATCAGGGTCACCAGCCCAAACAAAATCAGTGAAACCAATCAACAATGGAGATGCTCCTGCATTGTAATGAATCCTGAATTGAATTGTACCTCAAATATATCAAAGTATTATTTTAGCTTATTTCCAATGACTTTCATGAGGTTGGTGCATAAACCGAGTGACAAGACCAACTGCAAAGGAAAGGTCGGGACGGGTATGGGTTAGATACATAAGTCTACCAACAAGTTGACAGTATAAGGTAGCATCAACTTTGGGGGTAATACAAGTGACTAAAAGCTTGAATCTAGACTGAAAGAGGTAAAGGGATGGCTTACAGTCTTACATGTGAAAGTGGTGTAGAAGATCACACACATACTTGGACTGAGAGAGGGTAATGCCTTCTTTGGATTGCAAGACTTGAAGACCAAGGAAATAATGCAAGTGTCCTAAGTATGCCATTTCAAACTTATTTTTGAGGTTAGAATTCACATGGTTTATATGGTTTGGATCACTACTAGTAACGATAATATCATCAACAAAAATAACAAGGATGGTGAAGGACTTACCCACTTTCTTGGTGTAGACAGTGTTGTCAGAATGACACCTAGAAAAGCCATTATCTAATAGAAATCTATCCATTTTGGCATACCAAGCCTGAGGAGCTTGTTTGAGACCATATAGAGGCTTCCTAAGGTGACAAACAAGGCTAGATTCGTTTTGGATAAAGCCAGGGGGTTGTTCCATGTAGATTTCTTCATGAAAATATCCATGTAAGAAGGCGGATTTAACATCCATCTGATTCACTTCCCATTTAAAGGAGGCAGCAAGGGAAATAACAAGGCAGATACGATTAATTTTGGCAACATGGGAGAAGGTTTCGGTATAGTCAATTCCTTCAACTTGTGAAAATCCCTTAGAAACGAGACAAGCTTTATGTCTATCCACTTTTCCATCTAGTCCAAACTTTTTTTGTAAACCCATCTGCATCTAACAAGTTTTCTTCCTTTTGGAAGAGGAACAATATCCCAAGTGTCGTTCACCAATAAGGAATGATATTCTTCATTCATAGATTCATCCCAACCTAGATTACCGAAAGCTTCTTCAAGGGTTTTTGGATCGGGATTTTCTGGAACTTGAGCCAATAAGGAAGAGGCTCTTTGGAACTGAGAACATGTACGTCATCGATCTGCAGGGTCACCTGCAAGAGAACCTGTTGCATCACAAGTAGAGTGGACCCATATTGGAATCTGTGGAGCTGAAGGAACATCTTCAAGAGGTGGTGGAGGATTTTCATCTTCGCTGTCATCATTTGAACTAGAAGGAATGCTGTAAAAAATAGAAGAGATAGAGAGGTGGAACATATGCCGAATCAGGCTCATGGGCCAAAGGTGGCACACCCGCTGAACTAGGCTCGCAAGCCGATATATTTTCATCAGATTTTACATATCTTCTAATAATTATATCTTTGGATTTTCATTGAAGAAGTCCATATCCTTTGACATATTCAGAATATCCAACAAAAATGCATTTTTCACTCTTAGGTTCTAAGGCTTTATGTTTCGCATCTGGAATATGGGTCCAAACAACATTTCCAAAATCACAAAAGTGACTTACATTTGGTTTGATTGAGATCAAAGATTATTCTGGAGTTATATTCTTTAGAACCTTAGTAGGAGTGTGATTTACTATGTATTTTTCATAGTTAATTGCTTCTGCCCAAAAATTGGGACCAAGTCCTTTAGATTGAAGCATACAATTAGCCATTTCTTTTAAGGTGTGATTCTTCCTTTTAGCTATACCATTTTGTTGTGGCATATATGGAACAATATGTTGCAATTAAATGCCATGCTTAGTCCAAAAGTTTATAAATTTGTTGTGAACATACTCTCCTGCATTATCTGATCTTAACTTAAGAATTGGATGTCCAGATTGTTTCTAAACAAAGGCCTTAAAGGCAAAGAACATGTTAAAAAATTCACTCTTGAGTTTTAAGAAGTATACCCAAGTGCGTCTGGAAAAATCATCAATGAAAGTTAAGAAGTACTTGCAACCAGAGAGAGAAGCAACAGGAACTGGACCACATAAATCATTATGCACAAGCTGCAAAGGGGCTAAAGCGTGCCAAGAGGCACGTTTATCAAAAATATCCCAATGATGTTTTCCGAGTACACATTCGGAGAAAACACCATCTCGGTAAGATACCATAGGAAGAACTGTCAACATATTTTCCTTACATAGAGTTTGAAGAGAGCGATAGTTTAAGTGACCAAATCGCTCATACCAAACTTTGCTCACTTCATCATTATGAGAAAAAAAAATAGAGGGAAGACATGATGACCCAAAGTTTTCAAAATTATACAACCTTGTGGAATCATAAAAAATTCCAGTAGTTAAAATATGTCTAGGATCTTTGAGGTCCTTGATTACAACATCATGAGGTGAGAATTATACTATTTTCCCTTCACCTGAATGAGTTATCTGATAAATAGATAGAAGGATGCATGACAAGGTAGGAACACAAAGTACATCATTAAAATGACCATTATATAGATGAATGGTTCCAGATCCTACAACACTAAGATATCTATCATCA
The DNA here is from genome assembly GCA_034641835.2 of Pinus albicaulis. Classification (NCBI taxonomy): domain Eukaryota; kingdom Viridiplantae; phylum Streptophyta; class Pinopsida; order Pinales; family Pinaceae; genus Pinus; species Pinus albicaulis. The sequence goes on along the minus strand of JAXQQM020076397.1, from coordinate 120,340 downwards.
CCAACATAAATATGTTTGGTGTTACAATCATTTAAAGAAGAAAACATGGCTTTATTTTTGGCCATGTGGTAAGAAGCTCCAGAATCAATGAGCCACTCATGGGAATGAGAAGAAGAAGATACATTTAATGCATAACTAGATCTTGATGCTTGACAACCACAAGCAGAAAGTGTCATTCCTGAAGATGAAGGTGAAGAGTGCTCCAAATTGATGTTGTGCTTCTTCATTGCTACTTCTAAGGCTTCCATCTTCTTAAAACATTTGGACTCTATATGGCCATCACGATTAGAAAATTTTCAATGTCTATCTGTCTTCTTCCCTATGTTTTTATTTTCCTTATCATTTTGGTGAGTTTCTTTTTCAGTTTGCGGCTGAAATTGCTTAGGACCCTTGTTTGGTTTCAGACCATACCTTTTAGGATACAGAATCTTGGGATTCTTTTGATATGGTTTTTGTTGGGTTGTTAAGGCTTTCTTAGAAGCATTTACATAAGTGATAAGATGAAGGTGTAAGAGTTTTTCTTGTTCTCTTATCAAATTATCACAAAAGGCATCAAAAGAGGGGTTCTTGTAGGCGGTTCCTGAAGAAATCATGGCTTCTCTAGTGGAATGGAAGGTGGAAACAAATACAGAGTATGTAGGGCTAAGTTTAGCAAGAATGGAATAGATGAGGCTAAAATCCTCCTTTTTGACCTTACAACCCTATAAAAGAAGTCTAAGGGTCTTGAATTTGGACAAAAAATCTTCAATGGAGGAGAAATTATTGGGGTGCAAAGTAAGCAACTCATTTTCAAGCTGGTGGGCCCTGATTTTATTTTGAATGCCAAAAAAAATATTTAGCTTTTTCATGGCTTCATTAGGGGTGTCAATTTCAAGGATATGAAATCAAATATCTTGAGAAATGGGCATTCCTATCGACCCTCGTGCTTGATCTTGTTTATTTTCCCATTTAGAAACTTTATCATCATTGGAAGGTTTAGTTTCTTGTCATGTGGCTATTATATAAAGCCCTTTACTTCTAAGTATATCTACCATGTGAGGTAGCCATTGGAAATAATTAGTGTTGTTAAGAATAATCAGACATGCACTTTGCATTTTTTTAAAAACTAAAGCTGAAAAAAACTGAAACTAACTGCTCCAATGGAAAGATCTCGAAAAATTAGGTTGATTGAACAAAAAAGCAGCTCGAAAAACAACTTTCGGATGAATAATTTATGCCTTTTTGAAAAAACTGAGTTGTAGATGCCGAATAGTTATGGGAACGGTTTGAAATTTGATGATGAAGTTCAAATTAAAAAAAAAAATCCCGCCCCTTTAACAAATAATTTTTTACAAATGAAGCTTGAGAAAGATACTTGAACCCAAGACCTCTATTGTCATTAAAAAACTTTTGACCAAGTGAGATAGTAAAAGGATTCTGTAATTTTTTGAAAAGAAAAAGGTTTGTTTTTGTTTCTGTTTTTTTTTTTAATATAGTCTTCGGTGTGCATGATTTTTCCTGCACAAAAAACACAAAAATCCGAGAAAAAAAAACGAAATGCAAGCCTTACGGAAAAACCTTGGATTTTCGGTTAGCCTTATCGGAAACTATCTATTTTTTCACTATTTTTGATTTCCCGAGATCGCACAAAGACACGGGGAAATAGCATACGTAGAAAAAAAAAACATTCTTCCTGTTTCTGATTTGTCGAGATCGCACAAAGCGCAGAGAAAAGAGCATACACAGACAAGAGGGTATAGATCCGGCAAATAAATAAAACCTAAAAACTGAAATAAATAGAACTATTAACAAATATGACTGTAAAATAGATACTTTATACCTCCAGATCTAAACTATCATACCTTGGGCAACCGGAAACCTTTTCGCATGAAACGAAAGGGGTTCCTCACTGTAACAGACACTCTAGACACAAAAGAGTAGTTATCCGTGCCCAAAAATGTACATAAATAGTAGATCTAGAAAACGACAGTCGCATGCCATCAAATCAGCTTTGGATTTGAATCAACAACGGATGCGGCCCTCAAAATAACTCTGATACCATGTAGGAATTTATAGGGTAAGTTCCGTAGATAAAAAACAAAAGGTCACCGCTCACAACCATATCACAAATCAATACATCAATATTATCACGTGGTTAAAACCCTCGAAGAGGGAAACAATAAACGGCCTGAGCCAACACGGCCACTTCAGGAAATTTATTAATATAAAAGAAAAGTTACATATGTTTCTCTCATAAATGGTTACCGAAAAAATAACCCTCCATGCTCTTTAAATAGATATCATGGACCAATCGAGTGTTACGCCAGAGATCAAGTGTCGTTAATACCGAGGAGAGAGTGAACTGTCGGATCACTTCAAATAGTGACCATTGGATTACATGTTACAAATGTACATAGTAAAGAAACACACTTTACCTAACTCTACACTAGACTAAGTTATTCTTAAATATTTCCTATGTGTCAGAATATCCTAACAAATTAGCCCATATTAATTAGGGAAATTCCCAATATGAATTGTGCAATACATCTGGGGACTTCCTCTGACTGCGTCCACCACCTGTACAATTTGGATTATTATACAACTAATTTGCACTTCCCTTGAACTGCAATCTCAACTGGGTCTTTCTAAAAAATGACATGTATCAGTTATATATGAATGAATCATCAAATATCTGATTGATCACTAGATGTGGTTCAAGTCCACGTTCCACTCTTTGACCAGTCACTAGCTCCTCCATTAGTTAGAACTAGTTAAACTGATTTTAACTCAGATAAACTAAGTTAATTAATTACAACTTAAAATAAACTCAACCAAGGCTCCAATTTTGTACAAGACACTCTACATGACACTAGTTAGACCCTCAACTTGAATTAACTGAACCAACTAAGTCATACTAACTTATTTAACTCGTACAAGTTGTCTTGTGATGCGGAATTACAAAATATTTTTCTTTTTCGATTAAATTGAGTTCACACATAAATTATTGCTTTGAAAGTTGTGTTATACATAATTTGTGTACACTAAATTACAAATTGATTTTCTGAAATCTATTTTGTGTAAATGTCCACCAATAGATATATATATCATGGAGGATGAATGACGAAGATCAGCCGAATCCCATATGGAGGTTCAGGGATCGGGGGATGTTCATGGTATTTAAATATAATCTTAAATCTCCATACATGTGTGTACATATGGAATTGATTTTTTATTAAAGTTTTGTGAGTTAAATTAGTTGTTAATAAGTTTCATTTTTTAATTTTTAGGAGGTAAGAGGAGAAGGGTTTCTACTCCATCCATGGAGCGTGCCCATGGTTCAACCAGTCGTGGTATGGTTCATGCAATTTAATCAATGAATATGTATATGTATTTATATGTACACATGAATGCATTTTTCAATTGATTATAAATTCGTATTTGTTTATGAAGCTTCTCCCTCATCTCGAGAGGTTGGTGGTGGTTCAAATCCACCTAAAGGGCCATCAATGAGTGGTAGCAGGTTGCGTGAAGGGGGTGATATTTATTCCCCCGAAGGCCAATCAACGGCTGCTGGTTCTCAGTAGGGTCATTTTGGGTCTGGTTCTCAACAGGGTCATTCTGGGTCTGGTTCTCAGCAGGGTCATGTTGGAGAAGATGCTAACCAATAACATCAAGGTTGCCATCAATTTCAATATTTTTTTCATTAAATTTGTACAACTTTTTTTACATGTGTTTTTTCTAATATACGAAATTATATATATATATTGATGCAGAGGCCGAAAATGTTCCAACTAGTGGTCAAAATAGACGTAGGGCAACCTGCTACATTCAAGAAGAAGATTGTCTACCCAACACAACTTATCCGACCGAGATTATTGATATACCATGGAAAACCAACATGGCACAATGCACCTTAAAAAGGTGTGAAATACTTTATGCAAAATTGCAAAGAGATCTCGTGGCTTTGTCTCTACCTGTTGAGAGTCGACAAAGCCTTGAAATAGTTACACATTCATTGAGTGAAATTGTAAATGTGTACAGAAATCTTGGGCCAACGACTGATACATTTGTAGAAATGATGAGAAAGAGAAAATAAATAGTAATGGGTCTAGATAAATGGGAGGACGTAAAAAAAAAATTTACAAAAGAAGTGGCCAAGTCAATGTTTAATTACAAGGAAGGGCCAAAAAGAAAAATGTTGAAGGTGCAGTATTTCAAGCACCCATACATAGCTCATTATTTGTATGATAGGCACCTTGCGGCCTATGGAAGGCTCCAATGGAATGATGAGGTTCCTGTTTATTTTGCACAAATGTTTTATGCATAATTTTTTTTTGGGTATGAAACCCAACTACAATGACCTTTCGTCAGAATTTTTTGGCCTGGGGAAAGGTCGATTATATGACCGTAAGGGCGCTAATTGAGATGTGGAGTTGCCTTGCCCTGAGCCGCCATTGGTGAGTCAACCATTTTGGGTCGAAACTTTGCGGTCAGAGATGGATACGACTTCTCAAATAAGTCGAGAAGCAAGGGATGTTATGATCAACAATGTTTAGAGCGGATTGGGTGGAATCGATGTTTGTTTAAATCGACAAAGAGCACGTGAAAATGCACGTGCAAATTTTGTATATTGTACAGATGAGGAGATTGACAACATGAATGTTGAAGATCTCCGAATATATGCAAAAAATTGTCGCAATGGTTTGCAAGACCTAATTTTTCATGAGGAAGAGGGCACCAGAACGGTATGTGTTAGTGACCTTAGGGTTTGAAATTATTTTAACATACATATACATGTGTACAATTTGTAATAAATACATATGTATGTACATGTATACATTTATTTGTATGTGTACATTAATCTAACAAAAATGTATGATTATATGTTAAAACACCATTTGCAGTTCTCACACATGATGCGTGATGAAAATGTTAATATCACGTTTGGGACCTTTGGTTCAAACAATGCAGATGGGGCTGACCATCAAGATATGTTGGAAAATGTTAGTGTTTTCTAAGTGACTTTAAAATAAATAATTGTTGCCACACATGTACATGTATGTATATATATAATTTGATAAAATGTTTTAACAGGTACCGATTCCGTCTGATGTTTTTGGGATGGTGGTACCTTCTTCTTCCTTAGGAGATATACCTTCTACTTCATTGGGAGATGAGCCACAAGTATGGACAATTTTTCACAAGTTTAAAATTTATGTTTAGAAGTTATATATATATATATATATATATTCTACCTCAAAAAGTTCCATTAAAAATTGAGATATATATATATATATATATAGAGAGAGAGAGAGAGAGAGAGAGATCTATATTTTGAGTTATTTAAAAATTTTTGAATTTAGGTTCCTATAGAAGATTTCTTTAATCCGGGGACTCTAGCGACGGAGATAGGAACATCCACAACATTTGAACAAGTTGTCTTTAGTTCCTTTTTTTAATATTATTGAAAATAAGTTTATATATGTACACATGCATTTTCATTTGAAATTTTTTAATTTATATATATATATATATATATATATATATATATATATATTTAATTGTACATGTATATTGTACAGTATACCGTTGTAGATGTTCCTATGGGGCTAGAACTTGTTCATCAAATGGAGAGGGAACCTCATGAGATATTGCATGATTTTTTTGTTATATTTTGTTTTTTACATGAAGTTCTAGATATATATATTCTCATTCATTTTTAAAACATCAAATTTTAATGTTCAAGTACATGTGCATTGTGTATGTAGGTTTCCCATGATGCTTCACATGATAGGGCGCGGATTGAGACTCTGATAGGAAAGATGCTAGATCCGTCTCTATTTGATGGAAATTATTTGTAGATTTGATTTCAAGATTTAGATGGTCTTAAAATTTGTTAAACTTTATACAATTTGATACTTGTGAGATCTACAATTTTTGGACATATTTTATTACATTGTTAATATAATTTGTTTTATTTAATTTTTGGATGGTTTTAGTACTTTTGGAATGTGAATGTGAAGTAATGTTGTCATTTATAAATTAATGTTGTCATCTGAACTACATTTGGCATGTTATGTAATGACACGTGTTATAATTTGTTTTCTTTTTAAAATTTAAGTTTTGGATGCTTGGAGTACATTTGGCATGTGAAGTAATGTTGTGATCTATATTTTTTTGTTAAATTAAAAGTTAAAAGTTTTGGATGGTTTCAATCTACATTTGGCATGTGATATTTAATGTTAAATGTTTTTATTGAATAGTTGAATTATAATTGGCATGGCATGTGAAGTTTTTAAAACTCAAGTTTTGGATGGTTTCAATCTACATTTCGCATGTGATATTTAATGAACTTTAAATGTTTAATGTTTTAATGTTGCACGATATATAATCAAAAGGTTTTTAAAACTTAAGTTTCAGATGCTTTCAATCCACATTTGGCACATGTGGTATATAATGTTAAATGTTTCTATTGGATCTAGTTGAACTATAATTGGCATGGCATGTGAAGTAACGTTGCACGATATATATAATCAAAAAGTTTTTAAAACTCAAGTTTTGAATGGTTTCAATCTACATTTCACATGTGATATTTAATGTTTTAATGTTGCACAATATATTATCAAAAGTTTTTAAAATTTTAAATTTTTGAATCGTTTCAATCTACATTTGGCACTTGTGGTATATAATGTTAAATGTTTCTATTGGATAGTTGTTCACTATAATTGGAATGGCATGTCAAGTAATGTTTCACAAATCCCTTTTGGATGGTTGAAGTACATTTGGAATTTTAAGGTTTCTTTTGATCCTTACATGTAGTCTTGTTTGAATGAAAAAATTTCCAATAGGAAGAACATAGCTTTTCAATGCAACTAACCATGTATCAATTGAGCTCTAATTGAAAATAGAGTTTAAAGAAGTAGATATATGTACAAATTATCCCTTTAATTTTGATTGGAAATATAAGTCTCTAGTACATATATATGTTTGTTGAATTTGGGTCAATGTCGTTAATGCACTCAAATAGGTAGCCTTGTTGATTTATTTACATTGTGGAAACCTTTTACCAGAAAATCCAACTAGTTTTTCATCAATGCACATAGAAAAACTACTTGGAACAATTAATTACATTCTAGAACATATCTATCCAATACAAGTAACATTTTTCATCAATGCACATTGAACATATCCGACCATTGGAAAAACAAATTTTGTACTAGATTTTCAATTAGGAATAGAGATGTGGGTCAAATCCCACCAAAAGTTGGAGAAGTGCTTCGAGTCTCTTGTCTGAAAGGAATTTTCGTACAAAACTATACTGTAGATGATTTATTTACATTGTGTCCATACTTTTTACCTGAAAATCCAACTTTTTTTTCATCAATGCACATAGAAAAACTAGTTCCAGTTAATTGAATTATAGAACATATATATTGAATACGTAAATAATCTTTCATCAATGCACATAGTAAAACAAGAACAATTAATTTCATTCTAGAACACACACACACACACACACACACACACACACACATATCCAATACATATAACATTTTTCATCAACGCACATGTATAGAAAAACTACTTTTAGTTGATACTAGAGCATGTGCTTGTACCAAAACAATTTGTACATGTGCAAACACTTGCACAAATAACATAAGCAGCTCAATTTTTAGTTGAGTACTGGAAGTTATAAAACATATGTAATCCAAAGAGAATAAATTGTTGGACAATTCACTCAAAAAAATTCTAATGGAGTTCCATCTTCAATAATCCGTTCATGATCGGATTTTGACATTTTCCATCTCTTAATTTTTGATTTTTTCTTTGATTGAACTTCTATCAACTTTATGCGTGCTGCACACACCAAGTGACTATATTGACAACTTATGGAATCAGGTTCATAGTCTTCGAAGTAAACAAAGTATCCACTTTCACGAGTTTGTTTGAAAAATAACCTTTCAGTATAATAGACCCTTTGTCATACTGAAATCCGTGATCATTATAGTCTTGTAATAATTTCATTTTTTGTTCAGTGCAACGCATCAAATAATACTTCACATTTTCATCGTTGTCAATAGGTGCAATTACAGCAAAAACATCTCCTGCACAATAAAATAAACTTAACAAAATTATACATATTTAAATTTATTTTTAGATTTTTAAATCATTAGAAAGTAATTCAAATGTTACCTTCTCTAACAAGATCAGAAACTCTATCACCATCGGATGATATTGTAGTTTCCTCTGATTGCATTTCTTCAAACATTGCAACAGACATTTTGCCCTTTGTATTTAGCTCTATATGTTTCCAATCGTTCACATACATTTTGTTTTCACAAACGTCATTGGATTTTGTGTTGTCTATGCAAACATCACAAAAACAAGAATATTTTCTTTTATCCAATGCAAACACATGTCTGGACGAATTTGTTTGAATTGATAGCAATTTTCGAGTCCCTTTTATTGTTTCAACGTCACTTCCAATTGATCTATCTATGTCTTCGATATAAATATGCTAGAAAAACCTTTATATGGAAAATTAGAAGAAGAATTTGTAAATATGATATCAAAATACAATCAAAGATAATCATTGCATGATAAATGTACAATGTTTAAAATTAGATTTCCAATATAAATTAAATTGAATGTACCTTCGCACTTCCCTTGATGGATTAGTCTCATGGCTTAGAGCAGTGATGCACCATTGAACAACTTCTTTAGTGTTCACAAGTCGGCTTGCAGAGTGGTTCATTTGATATCTTCGAAGTGCTTGTTTTATGCATGCTCCTGCACCGTCATGTTCTACTTTTCCATGGCCAGTCTCAAAGAAATTCCAACAATGTTTAATGCAGGTTTTCTTATGAAGACAACACAACCAAAAGAATGATCGTGCAGATTTGAATTGACCTGCACATTCGTCTAACCATATCCAATGTTCATTGAATGTTATTCCACGATTTTTCAAGGAATCATAAATTTTTCCAAAACAATGTTGTACAAAACATGTATCATGTGTACGATCGTCACTGATATAAAAGTGATATTATTTAATGATATGTCGATTTTCACTCGTGCTTTCTATATGATCGAAATTTTGTTCAGCATGTCTATATAGAATATGGACGAGCATGGAGACTTGGTCAGAATGATAGTATTCACTCTGAATTTCTTTTTATGGAACAAATGTGTAGTTTTCTGCAAAATCAATCACTGACAAAATGGTCCCTGGTGGAAAAACTTCACGAGATTTTTTGAATTGCAAGTCTTGCCATCGAGCTCTATGGGAATGCTTGGTATATTTGTAAATTTCTGCCTCAAACTTTCTCAAAAAGTCTATCAGAAAAATTTCGTCTTCTAGTAATTCAATTCTTTTAACACTATTTGCACCTTGAATCGATGTATTGATATATTCATATCTCTTCCATTTCACTTTCATGTTGGACAATGAATGATCATTTATATCAATACGATATTTGTTTTGAAATTTAGTCAAATTTCCACAATCATCGCATTTTTTACAACCAACACATTTCTTTTTGTAAAATAGTTCATCGCTTTCTCTTTCACATAGAATTTGAGATATGAAATCATGGATAGTGGAAGGAGTCCTTTATTCTAATTTAATTCAAGGAAAAATTAAATTATAAAATTTTGGTGCCATTTTCAACACTTCCTCTCAACAATAAAGGGATTATCAGATACCCTGATCCCACCGCTATGGAACTCAAACTTGTCTCTTAATAGTTCCTTCTTGAATATGTATGCATCATGTCCCTCTGTGGGAATGTAATCTAGCATCATGAACCGCCTCTTTACACAATCTCTGAGATGGTGGTACCGAATGTTGATATGCTTGGAGCTATCATGAAAAAATGGATTAACCGATAGTTTGATGCAACTCTGGTTGTCACAGTAAATCATTATAGGATCTATATGTTGAAAAAATAGCCCAACATTTATCTTCTTCATCTAGATAACCTCATAAGTTTCTTGACTACCATCCATGTGCTATGCTTCTGCTGAACTGAGTGCAACTGATCTTTACTTCCTATTGTAACACGAAATGGTTATTGACCCAATACTGAAGATTCTATGTGATGTGATCTTCTTGTAAGATGGAACCCCTGCCAATCTACATCTGATAAGCCTTGCATCTTTACTCCCATTGTCCGCCTGTACCAAAGAAAAAACTGAGTCGTCCCTCTGAGTTATCTCAACACATGTTTGGTTTCCTTCTAATAGATCTTGGTTGGCTTAACCATTTCTTGACTAATATGGTTTACCACATAACACATGTTTGGTCATGTGTTCACCAAGTACATAAGTGAACCCACAAGCTCACTATAAATAGTAGCTTCTACCACTTGACCTGAAGTAGCATCTTCCTTCCTCCAATTCCCTGCTAGAGGATTCTCCATGGGTTTTATACTCTCCATTTTTAACTTCTTCAGTATCTCATTGGCATACTTTCCATGAGAGACATACAGTTCCCCATATCTTTTCCAAATTTACAAAGCAAGGAAATAATGTAATAGCCCCATGTATTTCATCTTGAATTCTCTTGCCAAATATTCTTTGCAAGAAATTATCAACTTTTCATCACCTATTAGAATTAAATCATCAACATATAAAACTATAATAAATAATTTACCTTAAACCACAATATGGTAAAGGTTTTCATCTTCAACACTTTTGGTGAAGACGAACCCAGTGAAATAGTTGTTGATCCTAGTGTACCATGCACATGGTGCTTTCTTCAGTCCATATAATGCTCGCTTGAGTCCACACACATGTGAATCTTTGTTGAAGCTCTAAAATCCTTTCAGATACTCTATTTATACCTCTTCCTCAATCACTCTGTTGTCAAATGTGTTTTCCATCCCATCAACGCTTAAACTGATAGAATATATATGATTGAGGAGTGCCTTTATACTGAAACAAAGGTCTCCTCATAGCCTATTCCCTCCACCTGATAGAACCCCTTGGCCACAAATATAACCTTTTTTTTCTCAACACTCCCATATGTTGCTTGCTTCACCGAGTAGATCCACCCAGATCCTAGAACTGACTTGTCCTCCGATCTTGGGATAAATTCCTATGCATTATTCTTGATAATGGAGTCATACTCCTCTATGATGGCATCAACCCATATTTTTTATTACACTACTTCCTCAAACGAGGATGTCTCACTATGTACACTCTTGCTCATAATATCCATGTAGATAGTGTACCGAACTAGGGACCTTCTTTACCTGCGTTGTGATGTGGGTGCTCCCACGTTATCTCTAGCATCATGCATCAAACTGTCAGCCTCTCTGGTGTTTTTTCTCCCATCTATGAATGTCTATGGATTAATGGGCGCTTCCATTCTCTTCTCCTTTGCATGTGGCTGCTCCACATCAATATGAGGTTCTTCTTTTGGAGATAAAAAATTCTCATCTACATGCATATAAATCTCCCTCTCAAGGGAAATATCTACAAACCACTATCATCCTCTAATATGGCAGGTACACCCAATAGTTTTGAGGTGTATCAGTGTAACCCAAAAATATTCTCAACTCAGCTGTTGGTTCTATATTTTTCTATGTATCCTTGGTAACAAAACAATAAACTAATGAACCAAAAACTATAAAGTGCGACACATATATCTTCTTATCATAAAAGGCTTCATCTGGTGTACTCATCCCGAGTATCCGATGAGGACTCTTGCTATGCACATACACATTTGTGCTGCATGCTTTGGACCAGAAGTGCAATAGTAGGGCCTAATCATGTAACATCGCTCATGCATCTCCCACAATTCCTTTTTTCTTCCTTTTTGAAATCCCATTCTGTTGTGGGTTATGAGGTGTTGGAAAGTGTAACTAGGATCAGTCTTCATATTGACTATGTAATTATGTATTTATGTATTGAAGAAGGTAAAGATAATATATATATATATATATATATATATATGTGTATATATATATATATATATATATATATATATATATATATATATATTTGGTATGCTTGCTTCATAGGTTTCATGAGCAAGGCTTTATTATACATAAAAGGACTTCTTCTTGATTTCCTTTAGGAATTTGTCTTCTGGTCATAAATGTACTATTTAAATAGTCATGTATATGAACAGTCAAGTCAATCTAATATGCCTCAAGACCTTGTGACATAAGCTCAGAATGATGCCTCATATTAGCGTTGAAATTCTCCTATAGAAAACCTTCATGTCGGCCTATAAAATAGTGATCAAGTTGGCCCTATATTAATAAGACAGGTCGGCTTATTAATATACATAAACAACTATATATACTCTTGTATATGTTGCGGAGAAGAAATAGAATTTTGCAGATTTATCTGTGGTTTTAACAGAGTTTAAAAGTTCAGATCATAGGAATATAAAATGAGGATTCTACCTGAAGAAATGCGGATATATCTGAAGCAGTCAAGTGTGGATTAGTTTGGGTAATCTTCGGTGATGTATGTCTAAAGTAAATGCGAGGATAGTGTAGTATATATATCTGAAGTAAATGCAAGAACTATGCAGTAACAAGTATAATAAAAAGAAAACAAATTAAACATAAGTTCAAATCTATAATTGATGCGTCGAAGAGACTATGGCTAGTCCAAAGAAAGGGACAAAGTTACATCAAAGTGCGGAATAAGGTAAGGAATGTTCAAGTAAAGATTACAATAAAAGAGAATGAGAGATCTATACTTTGTGAATAAGGCATAGAGATGCATGTTAAGAATAGATACATAAATATGTATCTTTGTCTTGTACTTAAAATTTAGATAAGAAGAAGCCAAAGTAAAGGAGATATTGAAGACTAGAGACCGAGTTCTGTAAGGCTGGTGTTGAACGGTGTAGACTAGTTAAGGAAGGTGTAGGAAAGAAGGACTAACTCAAGGATTCATTGAGGCTGCAGTGCCAAGGTCTTGAAGGCATATAAAGGTTAAGGGTTTGTGTCATGGTCATGGTACTTGCCATCTGAAATTCCTTAAGAATAATTTCTCGTGGGTTTTTGTCTCCAAGTGGGAGAGGTTTTTCCCTGGCTCTAGGAGCCTAATTTTTGTGTCTCTTGTAACTTGATAGTTCACTTGATGAATGAATAAATAAGATAAAGAAGAGAAGAGATAAGTAACTCAAGTATGATCACAAGTAATTATCAAGAAGAGAATTTGAATTAATCACCAACCCTCTAAATTATCAACATGGTATCAGAGCTAAGGTGCTGAACACAAGGGCTACTTGACAAAGAATACACTCCAGGAAGTGAAGATCAAAGTTTGGGTTGAAAATTCAAATAAGTTTGTAAGGAAAAATCTCAAGATATTTCAAGAAAGATCTTCTATCTCATTCAAAGGATAAACTCATTCAATAAAATAATGTTTGCCATCAAATATTTACATTTAAGACATTTTTAGAAAAGGACATCATATTTTGAAGATATCCTTTATCATCAAGGATCCAAGAACATCTACATTGGAGATTTCAATCTTAGAAGAAGCTCCTAACTTCATCTTCATAATCATCAAGGAAGCTGCAAGCCACTCTAGTCAAGTAAGTATATATGAACTTACTTAAATCTGTCAAGATGACTTATTTTAAATAGAGCAACAAGCGGGTTGGGTTATAAAAATTTAGTGCATTGAAGAAGAGGAAATATTTAAATTTTATTAAAGATGAAGTTATGGACCAAATCAAAGGATCTACAATTCAACTACCAAAATAAGATGCTCTAGCTCATGCCAAGTACATGAAGGGAGAAATCAGAGCCCAGAGGATTCTCATAGAATCCATTAAGGACTCACTCATTCCCTATGTATCAAAACTAAAGTTTGCAAAAGAAATATATTAGAAACTAGTGGAGTTATTATTTGTGAGTACTGCAGGAGAAGCAATCTCTTTGAGACAAGAACTATACAAAATAAAATTGTCAAGAGAAGAAGGAATCACTTGATACTTCATGAGGGTTTCTGAAATAAGAGATCAAATGAAGGGATTGGGAGAAGTAATGTCTAACACTAAGATGACTACAGTGGTTTTGAATGCTCTACCAGAAGGATGGGGAAACTTCACTTCAAGTTTAAACAAAAATAAAGAAGCCACGCCATTCCATGATATATGTTCTCTATGTAAAATAGAGGAAACAAGATTGAAAGCCACATATGATACATGATCAAGTGAAGGGAATCAAACCTTTGCAGCCATATCCAGAAAGAAAGGAAGATTCCAAAAATTTGGTCCTCAGAATAAAAGAATAAATATGGACAAGGTATGATGCTTTGGATGTAATGAACTTGGGCATTATAAAAGAGATTGTCCTAAACCTGAAAAGAAAAAGAGGAAAAAGGAAGAAGCCCATATATCAAATATGAGTGAAGAACCTGATGCAAATAAATCTAAGAAAGAAGAAGCAAGAGATCTCTATTATGATTGAGATCATCTTCCTCTTTAAGTAATTTTTGTTGATTGTAAAACAGTATGTTAGGAATAAATGTATATTAATAGCATCATGATAGAAGCATGGTAGGAGCTATTGGTGAAACAACTTAGGGAAAACCTCACTAATAAAAATATTGATGGAAGGCATACATCAAGATCAAGGGTCATCATGGAAACATGTGCTGAAATTTTCTAATGGAATTCCCTATGAATTCCACCGGTTAGAAGCTAGTGGATAATTTTAAGAACCCCTCTAAATTTATATATATAAAAAAAATAGGCCGAATCCCCATGATACATAGGAAAAATGGAAGGCGATTTTATTAATAATATAATATATATATAATTTTTTGGCGAATCTCTCACGAGATTATATTATCCTGTAAAATCATGGCGAATCACCAGTACAAATGGCGAATCACTACTACAAAATGGTGAATCGTTGTCTAGTGGAGTTCAGAGTGTTGGTTCCAGTGAAGATATGGTAATTGAACCGGGAGTAGAAGGAAGAGAACCACCGAGACCAAGCATGGCACATGGTGACTCGTGAGGGAATTAGTTCTCGTGTAGTTTGGAAAACGCGTTCTTCTAGTTCTGCTAAGCGTAGTGTTGTTTGTCATGCTACTACTAGCACTGATATTGAGGTTGGAGAGGAGTTTGAGGAAAGGTAGCAGTGGTGGAGAATTACAAAGAGTACCCCATGATGGGCTCCATTTTTCCCTTTGGTATTTGTGCCTGCAAGACCTTCTGTCCATTGAACCAACAATTAGTCGTTCAACCAAAAATCAACTTGACTGAGTTGATTAGGTACGAGTCAACTTAGACTAATCTTTAAAACTATGCTTTGCACTATCCCATATTTATCACACTAATGCTACACAACATTGTGCATTTGCACCTAACTCTCAATAATTCTTTTCCAAGAAAAATCTATAATAAGAAAAATATTTTACTATATTCTAAAAGGTGAAGATGTAGAAATCATGCCACAAAGTGAAAGGAAATAAAATATCTTTCCTCGAAATATCCATTGAGGACTTGTTATGACACGGTGGTGAAGAAGTTCAGAATCCAATCAAGTAGCAAGATAACCCAAATTATAAATGCCACCATATCTGTAATATCCTTGAGGAATTCTGAAGAACTGCTGATCCATTGACATGAATTGTGGCTCTTCATGATTATTAACACACAACTGAAAAATCTAAGGACTTTATAGCTCAATAATGTAGCTATACTAGACTCAAAATTAACATTTTTTTAGTTCAATGATAGATCCATCTCCTGCTTCTGAAAAACCTATGGACCAATTTCATCTTTGGGCCAAATGTATACAACCAAATGCTGAAAACCACCAATCATCATACTAAGTATGGTCCTCTGTTTTTTCTGTCAAATATGGGAACCCAACTCAAGATCTGTGACAATTTCCCTGGGGGATCCATTAAAACTTATGTGGGTACTCTTGATTTCCCAAGCAGAGAAAAACAACAATATTTCTCAGTATTCAGATCTCAATTCTCTTGTCAGATTTCAATCCAAAAGGTTTAATGGTTTTCATATGGGATCAAGTAATTTAGAACCTTGCAACATATATTGTCAAAAATAATTTCACCATGAATCACAAGTTAGAAAAGAAGCCCCAAAACCTTTACTCTTACATAATTTCTGAAAAAAAACATGTAGCAATAGAGTCTATGGTAGTTTCAAGTAGCATAAATATCCTTGCATATGCACAATTCAGTCCTTTTATTGACTCATGGTCCTCTGTTAAAACAAGCTCACTGCTTGACATACTCAATATAGATTGTTAACAAAAACATCCAAACACATTTTACTATGATACCCCTATACTCAACTGTGTATCGACATATATAATGCATTAAAAAACCCTTCTCTTCCCAATACCAATCATGATGAGAGAAATTCCAACCATATACATATGAACTCGAACATTGAAACCCATCTATAAGTAAATGTCATAAGTCATAGTTTTTTAAAGGAGTATCCGATCAAATCAATAGATCAAAAACAACATTTAGATTTTATGGTGCAGATGGTTCTGCATACAACAAATTAGTGAAAATATTATGACCATAGTTCAAATTGTTTCATCCCACTCAGCCAAAACATCCCTTAATCAATAGTAGCAATATGTCCTTTATATCTTAGGGAAATATTTTTAGTAGTTACTCTTGCAATATTTAGTGACTGATCATAGAATAGTATTGTCGAACATGAGTCATTGAAAAAGGGTCTTGGGGATCCAAATCACAACCAATCAAATCATACAATGATATTTTATCTATAGTATCATTAAGGGTAGATCAATAAAAGGCACTCAACGTCACTGTAGCAGAGAAAATAAGCAGAAGCCTCATACTCCAAGGCATCACACTAGAAAACTGCCAAAACCAAGATGTAAATATCTAGCAACTAAATCATGAAGCCTCCCAATGAAAGCAACACACACTATAGATGGAAATATTTTAGTAAAGATAATGGGCGATGCCAACTACATAGAATAAGAATAATCTTTTTCATTTGTATTCTTATGCAACATTTCTGTTTGTGATTCAGGAAAACAAAATGATGGTTTCAACCATTTAAGGATTTGGGGCTACTATTTTATCAAAATTGCATGAATATCAACTAAAAACACAAGTACAAAGCCCATTTATGTCCACTCATTATGAAAACTTAAGACTTGGGTCATATGGAAAAATGGATAAGATTGATCACAAACATAAAATGAAGGAATACACCAGAGAAACCATCTCATTTAAGTCCCTGTAAAGTTCTTTATCTACATATCCATTGACTTGTTATGACACAGGTGGTGAAGAAGGTCCAGAATCCAATCAAGTAGCAAGATAACCCAAATCATGCATGCCACCATATCCTCTAATATCCTTCCAGCTCTTCTTGAAGAACTGCTGATCCATTGACATGAATTGTTGCTCTTCATGATTATTAACACCCAACTGCAAAATCTAAGGACTTTATAGCTCAACAATGTAGCTATACTAGACTCAAAATTAACATTTTTTGAGTTCAATGATAGATCCATCTCCTGCTTCTGAAAAACCTATGGACCAATTTCATCTTTGGGCAAAATGTATACAGCCAAATGCTGAAAACCATCAATCATCATATTAAGTATGGTCCTCTATTTTTTCTGTCAAATATGGGAACCCAACTCAAGATCTGTGACAATTTTGCCTGGGGGATCCATTAAAACTTATGTGGTTACTCTTGATTTTCCAAGCAGAGAAAAACAACAATCTTTCTCAGTATTCAGATCTCAATTCTCTTGTCAGATTTCAATCCAAAAGGTTTAATGGTTTTCATATGGGATCAAGTAATTTAGAACCTTGCAACATATATTGTCAAAAATAATTTCACCATGAAGCACAAGTTAGAAAAGAAGCCCCAAAACCTTTTCTCTTATATAATTTCTGAAAAAAAACATGTAGCAATAGAGTCTATGGTAGTTTCAAGTAGCATAAATATTCTTGTATATGCACAATTCATTCCTTTTATTAACTCATGGTCCTCTGTTAAAACAAGCTCACTGCTTGACATACTCAATATAGATTGTTAACAAAAACATCCAAACACATTTTACTATGATACCCCTATACTCAACTGTGTATCGACATATATAATGCATTAAAAGACCCTTCTCTTCCAATACCAATCCTGATGAGAGAAATTCCAACCATATACATATGAACTCGAACATTGAAACCCATCTATAAGTAAATGTCATAAGTCATAGTTTTTTAAAGGAGTATCCGATCAAATCAGTAGATCAAAAACAACATTTAGATTTTATGGTGCAGATGGTTCCGCATACAACAAATTAGTGAAAATATTATGACCATAGTTCAAATTGTTTCATCCCACTCAGCCAAAACATCCCTTACTCAATAGTAGCAATATGTCCTTTATATCTTAGGGAAATCTTTTTAGTAGTTACTCTTGCAATATTTAGTGACTGATCATAGAATAGTATTGTCGAACATGAGTCATTGAAAAAGGGTCTTGTGGATCCAAATCACAACCAATCAAATCATACAATGATATGTTATCTATAGTATCATTAAGGGTAGATCAATAAAAGGCACTCAGCGTCACTGTAGTAGAGAAAATAAGCAGAAGCCTCATACTCCAAGGCATCACACTAGAAAACTGCCAAAACCAAGATGTAAATATCTAGCAACTAAAATCATGAAGCCTCCCAATGAAAGAAACACACATTATAGATGGAAATATTTTTTTAGTAAAGAGAATGGGAAATGCCAACTACATAGAATAAGAATAATCTTTTTCATTTGTATTCTTATGCAACATTTCTGTTTGTGATTCAGGAAAACAAAATGATGGTTTCAACCATTTAAGGATTTGGGGCTACTATTTTATCAAAATTGCATGAATATCAACTAAAAACACAAGTCCAAAGCCCATTGATGTCCACTCATTATGAAAACTTAAGACTTTGGTCATATGGAAAAATGGATAAGATTGATCACAAACATAAAATGAAAGAATACACCAGAGAAACCATCTCATTTAAGTCCCTGTACAGTTCTTTATCTACATATCCATTGACTTGTTATGACACAGGTGGTGAAGAAGGTCCAGAATCCAATCAAGTAGCAAGATAACCCAAATCATGCATGCCACCATATCCTCTAATATCCTTCGAGCTCTTCCTGAAGAACTGCTGATCCATTGACATGAATTGTTGCTCTTCATGATTATTAACACCCAACTGCAAAATCTAAGGACTTTATAGCTCAACAATGTAGCTATACTAGACTCCAAATTAACATTTTTTGAGTTCAATGATAGATCCATCTCCTGCTTCTGAAAAACCTATGGACCAATTTCATCTTTGGGCCAAATGTATACAGCCAAATGCTGAAAACCACCAATCATCATACTAAGTATGGTCCTCTGTTTTTCTGTCAAATACCCAACTCAAGATCTGTGACAATTTTGCCTGGGGGATCCATTAAAACTTATGTGGTTACTCTTGATTTCCCAAGCAGAGAAAAACAAAAATCTTTCTCAGTATTCAGATCTCAATTCTCTTGTCAGATTTCAATCCAAAAGGTTTAATGGTTTTCATATGGGATCAAGTAATTTATAACCTTGCAACATATATTGTCAAAAATAATTTCACCATGAAGCACAAGTTAGAAAAGAAGCCCCAAAACCTTTACTCTTACATAATTTCTAAAAAAAAACATGTAGCAATAGAGTCTATGGTAGTTTCAAGTAGCATAAATATCCTTGTATATGCACAATTCAGTCCTTTTATTGACTCATGGTCCTCTGTTAAAACAAGCTCACTACTTGACATACTCAATATAGATTGTTAACAAAAACATCCAAACACATTTTACTATGATACCCCTATACTCAACTATGTATCGAGATATATAATGCATTAAAAAACCCTTCTCTTCCAATACCAATCTTGATGAGAGAAATTCCAACCATATACATATGAACTTGAACATTGAAACCCATCTATAAGTAAATGTCATAAGTCATAGTTTTTTAAAGGAGTATCCGTCAAATCAGTAGATCAAAAACAACATTTAGATTTTATGGTGCAGATGGTTCTGCATACAACAAATTAGTGAAAATATTATGACCATAGTTCAAATTTTTTCATCCCACTCAGCCAAAACATCCCTTACTCAATAGTAGCAATATGTCCTTTATATCTTAGGGAAATCTTTTTAGTAGTTACTCTTGCAATATTTAGTGACTGATCATAGAATAGTATTGTCGAACATGAGTCATTGAAAAAGGATCTTGGAGATCCAAATCACAACCAATCAAATAATACAATGATATGTTATCTATAGTATCATTAAGGGTAGATCAATAAAAGGCACTCAACGTCACTGTAGCAGAGAAAATAAGCAGAAGCCTCATACTCCAAGGCATCACACTAGAAAACTGCCAAAACCAAGATGTAAATATCTAGCAACTAAAATCATGAAGCCTCCCAATGAAAGCAACACACATTATAGATGGAAATATTTTTTTAGTAAAGAGAATGGGCAATGCCAACTACATAGAATAATAATGTTTTTTCCAATGCTCTGGCCATATGATCAATTCTTACCTACAAAACAGTTTCAAGCATTTCATATAATATTATCAGTTTCCATTATTATAGGAAAACTCTGAAGAGCCCATTCCACAGTAATCTAGATGAAGCAACATGAACATATCATTGATGGTGACAACTTTATCATGTTGTACAAGTGCAGAAATACAAATATGCCAAGGGCTACTTGCAAAAAGAATTTGTAGGTAAGGATTGAGCTCTGTCTTCTACAACTATAGAGAGCAGCTGAGGTGACTGCTAAGGGCCAACAAAAGGAAAGTATTCTAGTCGAAGTACCCTGCAGGTTGACTTTCTAAACAGCTTGCCTTGTGCAGTCACAGTTTTCACTAACTGGCATGCTACAAAATATACAGGGCTCATACAACAATGTGATCTTATTGTAGCTTCCAGAAGCACAATTTGCTCATGGATTTCCATGATGCAACTGTAGAGAGCAGCTGAGGGACTGCTAAGGACCTACAAAAGGAAATTATTCTAGTGAAAGCACCCTGCAGGTTGACTTTCTAAACAGCTTTCCTTGTGTAGTTATAGTTTTCACTAACTGGCATGCTGCAAAATATACAGGGCTCATACAACAATTTGATATTATTGTAGCTTCCTGAAGCAAAATTTGCACATGGATTGCCATGATGCAACTGTAGAGAGTAGCTGAGGGACTGCTAAGGACCTACAAAAGGAAATTATTCTAGTCAAAGTATCCTGCAGGTTAACTTTATAAAAAACTTTCCTTGTGCAGTAACAGTTTCCACTAACTGGCATGCTACAAAATATATAGGGTTCATACAACAACAAGTGCCCTCTCATGCAAGCTCCAAGAGATGGGGAGTTAAGTCTCCACCAACACCCATTACTCTAGAGTCCATACTACTCTCTCATCGACATGTGAGCTTATGTTCAATACAATGGTTGAACTGGAAAATGTATGTGGGTTTATTTTTATGTCAATTCTGGAAGGACTCAATGCCATTGATTTCACCCCTATTCTCGACCTGCACAGCATTCTAACACTAGTAGAAAGCAAGGGTATTCTGCTCTAAGAATAATGTGGTGTAATTTTGTTAAATCCCAAGGCAACTCTTTGCAGTGCTAAGGTGAGGGGTAACCCAGTCTGGAACTTGTCTTTCTCTTCAGTAAAAATGGGCCACTATCATTGTAGGCATAAACGATGCAACTTGTATGAATTTTGAGAGGTTCAACAAGGGGTTAAGTGTTGTGAGCTTGAGGTTGTTCAAACCCAATGATGTGTGATGAATTTCACCATTTACTGCAATCAATAGCAAGAGGATTGTGACAGTACATTAGAAGCAAAAAATAGGGCAAAGGTCCATGTGCAATGGAAAATACACCCTGACTACAGAACCTTAAGGAAATGAAGGAGATCACCAACTTCATGCATATTGAAGCTAGAGTTTCAGATTGGTTCTCTAAAATCCCTAGTTAGTAGAATCTCGAGTCACCTCTACCTCCCATAGGAGATGGTTTCATCTCCTACCCCGTCAACTTCTAAATTGTTGAGGACTCCTCATTTTGCAACTTTCCCATGGCCAGGGATGAGGATTTGTGCATCTAGCACTCCAAAACCAAAAGTGGAGGATCCTACAAGTGAAATAAACCCTGTGGAACAATTTGACATGTAAATGCGCTCAACAAAAGCAACAATTGGGACTCAAGTGGGACTAAAACCTTAGAGCATTTCTAATCTGTTTTGTATATCTATAGTATTTTTTCATTGTTTCAGTTTGCAAGGAAATATTCCTTCGAAGCCGACAGAGAATAGAATAGGGTGGGCAAGAATAGGGAATTTTGGATACGATACTGTCTCAGGCTGCAGAAAAACACTAATATATATGTGTGTGTATTATACCATTGTCCAGTTTGGCTGCAGCTTTTTCTAGTTCAAAAGGACTGGATGAAGACAACGAGTATGCAAACTCTTCTTCCAATTTTTTAAAAGGCAGTTCATCTCTAAAATTAAATGCTTTACCCATCGTTTAGTACATTGTTGAACCTTTGCATATACTATAATGAAACAGAAGGTTTAACTTTCCTCTATATCAGGCTGAATATATCAAGCTATCAGCATGTCTTTGGACAAATGTATTACAAATCAAGAATCTCCTGCACTTAAATGTATGACTGGGGAATTTTTGTATTTTCATGTATTGTTAATGTAAATATCATTGTTCATGTTAAAAAGATAAAAGAAATAAATTTGCAAATCAAAAGCAGAGCACTTGAATCTCTTGAATAAAATTTTAACTGGACAGGTAGTAACTTACGCTTGCACAAAGCTCCAATTGGCAATGCCTCCGGTTGAAATATTTGACATGGGAGACCCTAAAACCAAGTGAAATTTCACCATATGTAAGCTAAGAAAAGGTCAAATCACTGTAATCATAAAACTTATAGACAATTCCCTTAGGAATGAGAAATATAAATGAATGTCCAGCATTTTTGGCTGCATTTTTCATACTATGCCCATAAAGATGTATACAAGAATATTTTCAGTCAACTACAAAAGGGCATCTCCAATCAAACAGTAATGAATTTCCATTAGCCTCTGCTGGAGTATCTTCAGTATCTGATCTTTTGAATAGGCACGAAATGTCATAACCAGAGGTTTACCTGCCAAAAAGAAATTTTTGATCTAAGGATGGTATGAAATCTATCTACTGTAAACAAATAAAAGCCAACACCCCAAAATTCAAATGGAAAAGCCTTCAATTAATTTAGGCAATAACAGTGTCTTGTTTATCATACGGCTAGACCAATCAAGAGGCATGAGATCCTTGACACTCACATAACCTCACAAGTTACAACTGACGGGATTCATCACCAATGACGAAACTAATCAACTCTATCATCAAATAGTTCATGACCAAAAATTCCAATATCAACCATGAAAGGAAACCCAGGTCAGTGAAAGAAAGCACTGCTGTGGACCACACCAAGGTTAAATCCTCAAAAGAAGTGGCCAATGCACCACCTGCAAAGGGACCATTGATCTACCCTAAGGGCCATTTAGTCGAACCAGGTGATTGTACAATGTATGCAGCATCCCACCTCTAAATAGGTGGAAGAGACTTGACACTGCAGTATTAAGGGAGCATCTTAAAAAAATTCAATATCAAAACTAACCAACTACTAGAATTAAAGAAACTGCATATTTTCATTCTCTTTGTATAAATTCAACACTGACACATGCCTATTGCGCATTTTTTATCATTTGCTATACCAAGTCTAGTAATTTCCAACTCCTATGATCCAACCCTTAATTGAAACAGTAGGGTATGTTTTTGAAAGTGTCCAATTGCCAGAACGTTCTGGGGATAGTTTCAAGCAGAATACAGTACTTGTTCACAACTACCTAGCTTGGAGATAACCCCTTCTAGGCAACACTTGGATGACCCAGGATTTTCGCAAAGAGCTCCAACATATGATGTGAATGTCTATTAGTGCTTTGTTTTGGAAGAGGAAATACATAATAACTCTTCAAAGAAACAAGTCCTGCATACAATTGAGGGATTTCAGAGCATTTTAAACTGAACTGGCACTCCGTGTCAATGCAAAAATTGATGCGCTTCAAAAGGATGTATACTCCTTACCCCTTAGGGCATAGGGTTCTTCATGTAATTCTAATGTCTCTCAATTGTAACTCTAATGTCTCTGGTGTAATTCTGGTGTCATTTTGAGTAATATAAGGTGCATTTTAAAAATAATAAAAAAGGATGTTTGATATCAAAATTAGATATCTTGACATCCTACAACTGATAAAAATGAAATAAAATAAAATTATATAAAATAAGAAAATAAGAAAAAATTACTCTTACCATGGCTTACAACCAAAATCCATTAACTACATATATATCCAAGATTCAAAGTCACATTAATGCAATATGTCGGCCCATATCCATTTATGGTTTCTGAAGATGATAGAACTTGTTGGCCCTAGCACCATTTAAAAGATGAAAGATTTGCAGCTTCTCTAATTGATTGTTCAACACTTGAAACTATCATAGTAAAATAGATTAGCAGGAGGGTCATACCATCAGTTCTGATTTCAAACCAAAATGTTAAATCGTGTAAAACACTGGAATTTTATATTTTGAGATGATGAAATTCAAGGTGCACATCCATGCATATTACAGTCCGACATTCTAACAATTTGGTGCCCACGATCTAGTGTGGAATAACCAAGGCTTTTAGGCTAACAGAAACAAAGTTCCAAACCCATCATAAACAATTTTTATTTCAGAATAGAAATTAATGCCACCTTAGGAAAAATAAAGATATTTCGTCTAACCATACCAAACAACATGGCTAGAAGTGTATAAATGCCACAATCACTATTATCAGATAAACACATCTTCTAATGGGTTACAATTACGACAAGGTGATTCTCGTTTCAAGCATGATTATAAAACTTAAAGGAGAGGAGTATTTTCATTTTTCAGAAAAAACAATTCAGTAAAGTACTCCACATTCCACATCGCTTTTACTGTGTGGATGCAGAGGCACTTGCCAACAACCCTCACCACCCCACCTTCTATCTCCATATGTCTCCCATGCAAATATTTCAATATACAAATGGTTATGGTTTAAAATGACATGTGATTTTCATTAAATATTCTATGATAGCAGCTAAACAAAAACAGAATATTTAAGGCAAATGTCAGCACATAACATGACATCTAATAGTTCAAGTGTTTTTCATAATCCTTTGAGAATTGTAAAGAATTTATCTAGGTATTTGATTTTTGCATTTAGAAGTAGAAATTGGAAAAAATGTGTGCATATTACACTGATCATAAAATGATGCAAAGGGCAATAGTTCATACAATTTAAGGACTGTAATTTGGGAAGAAACCGATCAGTGAAGTCTATTGCATTTGAAATGCCTGCACAAACAGATCCACCAGGGAGTTTCTCTTACAAACCATTCAATAAAAATATAATTCATGATGTCCCTGAGTAGTAAACAAGAAAAAGATGTCTAGCTTATCCAGTACTCTTCAGCTTACCTATCAACATACAGTGTGAATTTGGGAATTTTGGAAGCCTAAAGAGATCATAAAGCATAGCTTGATATTTTGAAATCAAATAATCCATCTCATCGATAATCAGAAACCTTTTCAAAAGATAGCAGAGTAGAATTAGAACACCAATGAAGTTCACTTGTTTGCATGCACTAAGAGATCACGATGAAGTTGACTTGTTTACATACTATAAGCAAATTTACCAAAAACAGAAATATATTTGATTGTCGAAGGCTTAATAGAAATACTTATCTTGCACATCAAAATTTAACAAGAAAACACATAGGGAGGAGTTAATTTACAAAAAAATGCTACTAATATATAATTCTTACATCATCTTTTTGGCAGATGACTATTTCTTCTCACACAGAAAGCTTTTCAACTCCTGAAATGGAGAGCTATTTACCAAGCATTTTTTATTTCCTTGGCATTGCTCCAATATATGTTATAGAAGCAGAATATCAATTAATATAGCATATCAATCCTACATGTTCTCATCAGTGTAATTCAACTATCCTTCATTGTGTATTTCTTAAGTCTATTATGAATGTAAAATGCTAAAGTTGGGGCTGTCATTTATTGGAGCAATCCCCTGATTTTGTCTTGTACTTACCCTGCTGAATATGTCTGAAGTGTTTGTCAAAGAAGTGCAGTTAACACCTCAGATGTTATGTACTCTCACAGATAGTAATTTGCATAATCTTTTCAGATGATGAGCTATGATTTCACAAATAGGTTTCTTGTCCATACGCGATGTGATGATTTCTTGACTAGTCATGAAAGTAATGAACTTTAGGTATGATCTAATAACACATCTTAACAATAACGATTTTTTTATTTTGTCTTGTGTACCATGGAGAGACATAATTGTCCTTAGACAAGTGTTATCATGACTTATGACAACTCATACTACTGGTGATCTAGTTAAGTAGTGTACCACATATCCTAACCATACCTAACATTTTCAATTAGGCTAGAGGTAAAGAGCAAGAAGTTGGTTTATTAGTATCATTTCTCATCTTGATTGGGGGCATCAAGATATGTTTCAATTATAGTAGTTGGTTTACTAGTTTTTCATTTCATTTCAGTTATTTTAGTTCTCATCTTAATGTTGAGGTGCCACAGTGACACTCTCTCTCCCCAAGCCCCAACCATATTTTTTTTCATACAGAGCTTCTTGATTAGTAATCTTAGTCTTCTGTTCATCTATCTGTTCTCAATGTATTAATATATATAATAAAATATTCCATGGTTGATTTGTTGTTGAGTTATTACAAAGACGCCTAGTTTAATGGTGAGTCAATGCTTCTATGAATAATGTGGCATGAATTCACCCCACATTGTTGTAACACACTCATATATATATATATATATATATATATATATATATATATATATATATATATATATATATATATATATATATATATATATATATATATATATATATATAGTGAGGTTGATTTGCTGCGTTTTTATTAATAATTAGGGGCCAAATCCATGGGCCGGCCGCCCCAATAATATTGTCAGCCTTTACTGAATGTCCCCATCTCTCTCTCCCCCAATGAACCATCCTTGACATGAAGGGAGTGCCCAGTGGTCCTTTTAAAGACTTAGTCAGATTTAGGGTAAATAACACAGATCCTAGACCAGTGGGTTGATTTAAGTCATCGAGTGCTTTTAAAAAAAGGACATCTCGCAGTCAAGTCCACAGGCTGGCTGCTTCTGATAATTGTGGCCCTTTACTCAATGTCCATGCCAGCTTAGGTTGCCAAAATAGCAACCTACTGGTTTACCCTAGGAACCATCCTCGAAATGAAGGGAAGTGCCCAGTGATTTTTTTAAAGACTTAGCCATATTTAGGGTAAATAAACCCACAAATCACCCCCCATCCTCCTGCCCCACCCGTCCCCCCAATGGCCTAAGTTCCATTTCCTATATTTTGTATTATGCATTGAAAAAATGTGGTTGAGAACTGATATCTGAAATTCAGTATTATAGCATGAATTTTACATTTTTAAAACTGAAATATGTGATCAGAGTCATGTTTATGGTTAATGATTTGTTTTTTTGTTATACAGTCCAAGAATTACAGAACTTTCCACAAATGCATTGTAACTATTTCTACCACCCATGAGGCTCTTACTCATTGCAGCATTACAGATTTAAGAAACAAATGCACCTTTACTTGCAACTAGTTTTGTGTTTCCAAGTTACTATACAGTAGCTAAAGCCAACATTCACCATGAAAGAACACTATTGTTTGTGCTTACAATACCTGATGAAATTAAAGTTTAAACCATTACTCCAACTTATAACAAACATCTCTGATTGAAATTTTCATACCATCTCTTCCAATAATGAGTTTGAACTTGAAGCTTGTTCATAAAAATGGGCTGTGGTTGTGAGGTAAAGTTAAAGCATTACTTGGAGTTAAAACTCGCAGTTCTTATAAGAGGCCTCTCCTGGAATTTTTTATGACATTCACAATTTTAGTTTTGTTTAAGTACAGCAGTAACAACTTCAGTTCCATGACATTCATACACAATTTTTACCCTAACACCACAGCAACTGTACTAACATATAAAGCTTCATTCATCGTACATCAAAACTTACTATCTAATTCCTGTTTCTTAGAAGCGCATGTAAAGAGCAGGAAAGATACAAGAATTAACTCCTAGAAACTTATATTACCCTGAGGTGAAGCTCCAAAAGGAAGATGTTGACCCCCAACACTGAGCCAAAGTTCATCAGCCAACTGGAAAAAATAAGTTATCACAGCAATTAAAAAATTATCATGAAATTTATAGCATGTAACAAGAAAAAGCTTGCATGATATTTCTCATTAGACCCAGAATGTTTGGACCAATAGAGATTGATGCTCAGAAAAGGTGCCCAAGAGCAAAGAAAGACACATGATCACTCAGCCTGCCTACAGCTGCAACGTATCACAAAGCATATAAAGAATATGTAACCAGCAATGTAATCCAGAGCATATCAACAATATCAATGCTATTTGAAAGAAATTAACCTTTGCATGTACTTCCTCCATATACAAACTTCCCACTGGCAATGGAGGAAGGACGGCTTTATTCAATCAAGCTCCAACGCCAACACTACCACTGGATTTATCATATATACAAATACGGGAAGTGACTGGTGTTGTCCTGTCAGGAACCTCTAAAGGTAACTCCTTTTCTTAAAAGTAGAAGAGGAAATTAGATGTATTTTCAACTGCACATTTTCAAATCTAAAACACTGATGTTCTATTAAACTAGCAGTGGTATACAATGGTAATAAATGAATTCAACATCTCACCTTGACGGTCCACACAATACTCATACTGAGGTGGAATTGGAAATGTAAATGACAAGCCCTGATAGCAAAGCATAATCTCATCTTTAATGTTTATTTCCACCAATCTCAAAACTAAAGCAATCAGTTAACTAAAGCATATCAGACTGTGTCACTACTTACTGGATAGAAAAGTGTATAGATCCTCCTATCTGCATCATAAGTCCCAGGATAAGTTGCTCCACATGCATCATATACAGCTTCAAATGTAGCAGTATTGGGGCCACTGCAAACAAGGAAGTAGATTTAATGAAAACTAGTAAATAAAAAAACCCGTTAGATAGATTGACTGAGAAATAAATTGCATACAGAAGAGTAAGGACAAAGGTTCATAACCAATTAAAGAATTTGCATAGTAATCGCATAGTAAGAATTATTCACAGGAACTGCATAGTAAGAATTATTCACAGGAACCGCATCTTTTAGCAGTCCTCTCTGTCTTCCAATAAGAGGGGCACCCAATTCAACTCTTGTTTTCACGACATTTTGAATTGTCTCGCCCCTTTTCACCAGGTACTGTGGAACCAGTTGCTGTCAATGCATGCAACTCACCAGATCCACCACATCTGAGCCCAGGCATCCAACCACTCAGCCACTCATGCGAAATGAAAAAAATAGGGCGAAACACTCTAAACCCTCCCTCCGACCCTATAAATCCAGGCGAAATCTGCTCCAACAAAGAAAATCGGGGGCGAATATCATTTTTTTCATTTTTATGTGTTTTTTATGGGTCGGCTAATATTTAATAATTAATTATTTTTAAAATAATTATTGGACTAATTTTATTAAACTATAAAAAATGGGTTTTATATAAAAAATTCGCCCTATTAAAATTTTAAATCCCTTAAAATTCGCCTTTGGGCTAAAATTCGCCCCTAAAATTTTCCCTGCAATGGGCTGGTCAGTAGATAATTGTGTAGTGGGCTTACTGGTAGATGCTTCTTCTGTTGTTTTGCCAGATTTATCTTCTATCTATGCCTCTTGCATAGGAACTCTTAGTTGATCTAGAGGAATTTTTAACAATATTTGCCTTCTGAATAACATAAATTTATTCATTTCTTCTTTCTGAAATCTGGACTTGGCCAAATTATAGACTTGAGAAAAATCATTTAATGAAACAAAAAAATCATCAAACTCATCTGGTTCATGCTCGAATCAAGCAATCGAAACTGAAGAAGTAACATTAAAAGCTATCTTTTGTGGATCATACTGTCTCCCCAGGACTGTTGCTAATTTAAAACCCTTTATTTTGGCGACTTCCTTTTCTACATGCTTGAATTCATTCGAAGTAAAATGTCCACAATTGAATGGAAACGAAGGCCACATTTTTTTCTTACTATTGCTCAAAAACCTGGACATCCCTTCAACTGTTAATTGATAGGATATTTCTTGAGATAAAAGTTTATCTGGGACAATAAGGGGGAGAACGTGGGGTTCCACAATACTCCCGAAAACCCTAACATACGTGAATTTCTCTTCTCCAAACCAGTCTCCTATTGAGGATAAGTCAGTTTTAGCTTCGTCGGAGAGTCTAGGGGGAAGGCGATTGAAAATGGTTTGAAATACTGGAATAAGGAAAGCATCACATATCTTATATACATGATCTTTGAAATGAACTTTCCAAAGGAGGTTGTGATATATGTGAATCAGAGTGGGAACTTTAACAGTCCATTTCCATCCTAACAAGGGAAACTGAGAATTGAAACAAAGGGCGTCTAGAATATAAGCACAGAAGCAAAAGGGAGTGGCATTTCCAGTGCTTTTATCTTGTCCGTATTCAAGTATCCTATTAGCTATCCTATCAGAAATAATAACAGCCCAGTCCATAATTTCAGAATTGACAGCAGCTAGGATTAAAGGAGCCATTTGTATAGAAAACCTAGTAGAATTGTTATTTCAAAATAATCTACACATCATGGCAGCGACATAGCAGTATGGTGGTAAAAGAGAATCTATTGAATACATACCGGATGATTCATTTTTGTGTTTTTCGAGATTTTTCCTCCATTCTTTGATAGGTTCTGATTGAACCTTATAACTGTCAGCAAATTCTTTGAAAAATTCTTTCTTATAAACTTTCTGTGGATCAGGAAGATGATACATTGCCTTAATGTCTTCTGCTTTGAATGATCCAAAAGATGCTCCAAAAGTTGAAATAAACATTCTGCCTTTAATTTTTACACTATCGATGACCCATCGAATCACATCATAATAAGGAATGATGTTTGCTCTGGCTGCAATTCGATGTAGGAATGAATTTGCAAGTGTTCTATCAGTAACTTCAGAGTCGGAATCTGAGTTATCTTCATCAGGTACTGATACGTTTGCTATTGTGACTTTAGGGTTTTCATTCTCCAATAGATTATACACTCCTTCCCATGTCATTCTACCGAGCCCTTGACATGATGTATCTGTAACTAGTTTCAGCTTTGCTGGCTTTTCCTTTGAGACTGTAGGAATCTCAACAAACTTAGCAGCACCGGCAGCCTTGATTCTCCTTGTTCTCTTCGACATTTCTGTGTCTGATATTGTTTCCCTCGGTCCGCGAATGAAAAGATTTGGCGTTCTTTGATTCTGCAAGGCAATAAGCTCTCAGTCGTGATAAACAAGCAAGTGAAAAGAACAACTACAAATCATAATTCATTATTTATTGATTTCGTATAACACTTAAATGTTTCTTTTGGGTCACACTTCGCGTATTCAAAATAGAATCATAAACCAATATTTATTTGATTTGTTATTTAATGTCAATCGTACCATTGGAGATTTGGCGCTTGTGAAATATTATAATATTACTTATTTCAAATTACTCCAATGTGTAATATTAAATATCAATCGCAATCGGAAGTATTCAAATGGTACATAAATATCACAATACAGATTTCTCCGATTGCCGATTGCGATTGCTAACTTCTCCGATTCCCGATTAGATGGTGGTATATCGCATTGGGGAGTTTCCATCGAAAAGATTTATTAATGGATTTCTCCGATTTCCGATTACGATATGGTGGGGTCTACCATATAAAGATTCTTCTCATTTAAGCGAAACAAATGTTTATTTCCTTTTGAAAAGTGTTTTATAATAAAGCGCGTTGCAATCGGAGAATTTTAAATTGACCAAAAAGAATTTATTAAAAGTGCTCCGATCACGCGATTGCGATTAATCGCATCGCATCGGAGATATGTGAATGAATAACTTAAATCTTTTGCGATTGGAGATTTGCGATTGGACTAATCGCATTGGAGATTTTGAACATGTATGTAAAACTTCTCTCAAAGATTTCTTCCGATTTCCGATTTCCGATTACTGTTCATGGGACTTTTGCAATTGATTTATTTTCTATAATAAAGTCTTTTATATTTGATCGGATCGGAAGCTTTTTGAATGTTGTATTTGTTTGTACACACTTGGTAACAAAGATATGCAATGAGTCATTCAAAACAATGAATCTTTATTTCTAAGTATTTTATTCGTATATTAAAAAGAAGAAAAAAGGGACCCTATTTCTAAATGAATTTTATTCTAAATTTTTAGAAAAAGGGAGAGTTCTTGTACAGTACAACAGTAAGGTGGGGGCCGATCAAAGGTGGTTTGAATGTGAGCCGTCTGATCAGTGCGATGGACGGTTGAGATCTATAGAGGGAAAGCAAAGGCAGAGGAGTTGGTTAGTGGTTGGGAGGAATATTTACCGTTGGATCAAGTAGAATGGACAGTTGAGATTCAATCGGAACCAGAGGAGGCAGGGGCCAAAACTCTAATGGGTTGATGAAGCAATTGCGTATGGACCATTGGATCTACGGGGGATCGACGACTGTGATCGGATCGAGGGTGACCAATCGGGGAACGCGGGGTGGAGCAAGAGTGAATCCTGGCCATTGGTTCTTGTGGATTCAACGGCCAATATCAAATCGGAGATCGCCCAATCAGGGAGACAAGAAGTGGCACATTTCAAAATTTCTGATTGGCAATTGGAGCTGTGCTGCTATGGCCTTTGGATTGCTTTAAGATAAATGGCGGAGATCTTCATCAGGATTTAATAGAGGGAGGAGGTGGGCGTGGTGAAACAGGCATGGAACCGTTAGATCTATTTAGATCAACGATGGATATTTCTTCCGAGACCAACAGAACAAACATACCTCGCATCAGAAGTTTTCAAATATCAAAGGGAAAGTGCATCGCAACAAACTTCCAATGTGATTAGCGCTCTATGGCTTAGTGCTTGGTATTAGCACTTGGGTTCACGGAGGGGAAGTGGTTAAGGGGCTGGCCGAAAGGGGCTAAGCCTATTATATGATAAAAAGTGGGTTTTTAGGTCTAAAAATGGCGTTTTTAAGGCTTAAAAGAGGCTTTCGGTAAAGGGAAAAAGGGATTTTTAAGCCAAACAAAGGGTGTTTGTAAGGTTAAAAGGGGAGATGGGATGATTTAGTAGGCTTGGGGAGGGATTTTTGGGGGTCAAAGGGGAAATTTGGGAAAGGAAAAAAGGTTTCAAAATGGGGAAATTTGTAGGGATACATGGGGCAAATGGGGGCTTTTTTAGCATAATTTTTTCACAAGCAGTGAGGCTTTTTGGATGGAAACAGTAGTGAAGATATTTTCTAAGGCAAAGGGCACACATAGGCTTCAAGAATGATATTCTTTTAGAGGAAATGTATTTCTTGAAGGCTCAGAAAAATATTTAGCCACTTGTTTGCTTGACAAAAAATTCATAGGTGGCTAACAGTGGCTCCACATGGGGATGGCATCTTCTTGAAGGTGTCAAGAACTTCAGGAATATTCTTTGGGAAGTAGGCCAGATTCCTGATCTTTGAACCATATTCTCTTCTTTGATTCAGCTATTACAAACATGATGGAAATTAATCAGCCGAAAACATTCCCCAAACAATCTACCTACCCATCCTACAATCCTAACATTTTTTCTTCAAGGTGCATTTGAATTTGCAGACCTTCTTCATCATTTTTTTTTTTTTATTAAAAAAAAAAAAAAACTAATATAATTCTACCCTTATTCCTCCATGAGACTAGATTAAACTGTTGGCCTCATATTTTCTCTACCTATACTAATATCTGCTAGGATTAAACTGTCTAGCAGATTCTTTCTCTACATTCTACAACTGAAATTAAAAAAATAGTCAAACTAGGATTAGATAGTCTGTTTTTCTATGGATACATGGAATAAAGACAGCTGCACATGAATTGAAATTGTAGAAACTTGAAAACAAAATCTTGAAGGCTTGAAATATTGAAACTTTGAAGCATCCTTCTTTTCTTTGTGACTCAAGTTTTGAGCTTCTTAGAGTCACTTTCGTCTTCACTTCAGCTCTGGTTTTGGGCTTTTTAGAGCTGATTATTCTTTCTTCTTTGCTGGTTCAGATTTTGGGCATATTAGAACCAACTTCTTTACTTCCTTTGGCTCCAGTTTTGATCATATTAGAGCCAATCTTTGCACTTCCTAGGTTCAAGTTTTGAGCATGTCTGAACCTCTCTTTCTCTCTTTTTTGAAAAATTTTCTCTTTTCTTTGAAAACAAAACACAACAATGGTATTTACAATGGAAATGAAAACTGTAAACTAGAAATCAGCAGTAGTAATGCTTGAGCATCCTGCCATTGAAAGGAACCCCAAACAGATCTATACCATGCAGAAAAAAGGTATTTGGACCAATAGTGGATTGTATGATGTAAGGACCCTACCACAAACTATCAAATTTGCCATGCTTTCCTTTGTATTCTCTCCTAGAGTCCCACTTTAGAACCTTATCTCCAATTTTGAAGTCACAAGCTTTTGTTCTTTTATCAAACAACTTCTTTATATTTTCTTGCACTTTCAGAGCTCTGTTGTAGACTTCTTCTCTTGTTTGTTGGAGATGAATTGTTTGATTTATTCTCCTTACCATACTATCCTCTTCTATCTGAATCTCTTGGACTAGTTTAATCACTGGTACCCCTAGGCTGGTAGGGAACATTGCCTCTATTCCATAAACAAGCCAATATGGTGACATTCTGATGGATTTCTTTGTTGTTAGCCTGTCAGCCCACAAAGCATGCACTAACTTGTTATGCCATCATCTCTTATTCTCTTCAAGTAGCTTTTTGATAATGGCCACCAAGCTCTTGTTTGATGATTCAGCTAACCCATTACCTTGTGGGTAATAAGCAGTTGAATGACCGAGTGCTATCTGATACCTCTGACAAAAGTCAATCATTTTCTTCGATCCAAAAGTAGCAACATTATTAGTGGTTATCTTTATTGGGCAGCCAAATCTAGAGAGGATGTGGTCTTCTAGGAAATTAATGATAACAGAATCTGTGGCATTCCTAGAAGGTATGGCCTCTATTCATTTTGTGAAATAGTCTGTGGCTATAAGAATCCACTTGTGTTGAGTAGAAGATGCAGGGTGTATTTTTCGTACGAAATCTAGGCCCCACTGTTGAAAGGGAGCCTCAACATTAATGGGTTGTAATGGTAAAGGGAGGAGATTTCTTTTTCCCTAAAAAATCTGGCACTTATGGCAGGAAATTATCATTTTATGGATGTCAGTGAAAAGTGTAGGCCAGTAATAGCTAGCTCTGAGTATTTTGTTAGCAATGGCTTTCTAGTTTAAATGGCCTCCACACTCTCCTGCATGGAAATCCTGTTTAATCCTCTTTGCTTCAGTTTCAGGCAAGCATTTAAGCAATAAACCATTTGCATTTTTCCAGTATAAACATTCATTCAGTATGCAGTAGTTTCTGGCTTTTAACTTTAGGAATCTGGCCCTAGTCTTTGATAAACTAGGAGGGGCATTGAGGTTTGTGAGTACATACAGGATATCAAAATACCAAGGAGAAGTTTGAAATTGTTCTTCAACTATAGGATCAGGCAATCCGTCATGTTCATCCAAGGCATCCACCATGTTTATGTTAAGGGCTTGCAAGTTAGATTCAACCATTAGTTGAGCTAAGCCCTGACCTTTGATTAGTTTTGTGGGTTTTATTTCTAGGTCATACTCTAATATTACAACAATCCATTTTCCCCTCTTTCCATCAGGGTCCTGGGACAAAATGTCTTTAACCACTATTTTTGGCACATAGGCAATGATGTGATAATGTAGCATATACACCCTAAAGTCTTTCAAGGCCTTTACCAAGGCATAGGACTATTTTTCCATTATGTTATATTTCAAGGGTGCATCCCTCAGAGCCTTGTTGAAGAAAGCAATAGGCTGTTCCATTCCCTCTAGATTTTTCTGCAGTAGAATTGCATCCACTATATGCTTGGAGGCAAAGGAAAATATCAGGAAATCTTTTGAGAAATCTGGGCTGATTAGGACAGGTGCTCGGTTGAGTGCAAGTTTAACTAATTCAAAATATTTTTTAGCCTCTACAGTCCACTTAACCCCTATACCTTTTTTCAGCATGTTTTTCATATCCCTGAGGTGCTCAGCTAAGTTGGGAATAAACCTCCTTAAGAAGTTAATTTTCCCAATAAAGGACTGCAACTCTTTTATGTTTCTCGGGTGGTTAATCTACAGTATTCCCTCAACTCTTTGCGGATCTATCTTAATTTCCTTCTCTGATATAATATGGCCAAAAAGCTTACCTTCTTTCAGGCCAAATACAGTCTTTTTGGGATTTAAGGACAGACCAAACCTTCTACATTGTTCAAAAACTCTTCTCAGATGTTATAGGTGCTCCTCATTAGTCTTGGAATAGAATGTTATGTCATCTAGATAGATGATAATGAAGTTCCCTATTTCCTCTGAAAAGGCTATGTCCATTTCTCATTGGAAGGTCGCACCAGCGTTCATTAGTCCAAAAGGCATTTTTACGTACATAAAAGTGCCCCACGGAGTGGTGAAGGCTGTCTTGAGTTGGTCTTCTGGGAGTACTAAAACTTGGTTATAGCCTGAAAAACCGTCTAACAGGGAGATCCTTTTTGAGCCAACTACCCTCTGTAGGATGTGTTCCATCTTTGGTAAGGGGTAATTGTCTTTAAGTGAAGCTCTATTAAGGTTCCTGAAATCGATGCACAATCTAATCTCACATGTCTTCTTTCTCACAGCTACAAGGTTGGAAACCCAATCGAAAAACCTCACAGGCACTATTATTCCTACCTTGTACATCTTCTGGATTTCCTTTTCAACTAGAGGCAGTTGTTTTGGGTTAATTCTGTGAAGTTTCTATCTGAAGGGTTTTTGGTTTTCTTTCAAAGGGATTTTGTGCTATATAATGTCTGTATCCTAGGCCTTTAAGTCCTCATAGCTCCAGGAAAACACATCGATGAACTCTTTAAATAAGTCAATATATTTCTTTTTCATGTCTGCGGGCAAAGACTTAGCCAATTTAATCATCTTAGGCTTATCTTCAGTGCCTATGTTGAATTCCTCAACATCAGAGTCTGAGTGTTCTATAGTAGGTTTTTTCGCTACGTCGTCAAAATAAAAAGGTCCTCTAAAGGTGCCAGTCCTCTGGGTATATTCTTATCTTTTGACTGTAGCACCTCTATTTCATCTTTTTCTGTGTTCTTATATTCTTTAGTTGGATTTCCAAGTTGTTTAGTCAACATGTTTATTTCTACGTTATGGGGTGATTTTTCTTCATCGAGGGGCTCTTCACTCAGGCAGCTTTCATTGGATTTAGTGTATGAATTAGAGAATTCAAACTCATTCCTGCCAATCAGGAAAACCTCTATCTGCTTGTCGCCCTCAAATACCTACCAATATTTCTCATTATCAGGCACTGCAAGTTTGTATTTTGTTTGAATGATGATTTTTTTGTCACTAGGAGACTTATGATATGAACTAGCTATGCAGGCTAATCCATTCGCAATTATGTTCTGATGCCTAGGAAAAAACACCAGTTCATATTCTATAAAGTTTTCCAGTAAATCCATAGCATCATTCCTGTATGCTCTCAGTCTAGGGTGTTTAGCTGTATACTCTCAATTCACTTGTTTTATGATTAACTCAGAGTCTCCATGCATAGCTATCCTACGGGCTCATATTTTTTTCAACAGATTCAAGCCTAGGATAAGGGCCTCATACTCTGCAATATTGTTTGTACATTTTAAGTCCAGATTGAAGGCATGACTCTCAACATAGTCAATCTTAGTGTTGTGTAACCACACTCCCGCTCCTGCAGTCTTTATAGTGTGAGACCCATCGAAATTCATTCTCCATAAGGGATTGTTTTTAGGTTTATCATCATTTTCCTCCCTAATGTTGGTTTCACTGTTATGTTGTAATATGGGGTCTACACCTTGGTGTGGAGTGTTTTTTTCTTCATGATGGGTATGGGGTTCAGAGAGATTACTAGTCAACTATTTGCAATCTATTTCTTATTCACTCTGAGTTTCAGATTCAGTGCAATGTCCAAAGGTTTCTTCTTTGTTTCCTTCTAAGTCTAGAGTGGCCATTATGCTAAAATCTATGGGATCTACCCTATTGTTTGCATCTCTGTCTTCTGGCTCTGGCTCGTCTATGGATTCATCGTTGTAAAGGATAAAGGATTCTAGATCCATGTGTACAGAGTACGGAGGTGAATCTTCAGTTTTTTCAGGGTTGCTAACCATGAACTTCATTTATGCCTCTCTATACAGTCTCCTAAGCTGGCTAAAGACAGGGATTGTGGCATATGACCCATCCATCTGCATTGTACCTTACAGCTTGGCTCCCCATGATCTTGATAGTAACATGCCATATTTAAATGGCACATATGCCACTACAACATCCATAACCATACATTTGGCTGGAATCTGGGTCAGGTTCACACACAGGTCTTTGATTAGGCCAAGGCACTTCACTCTGCTAGAGTCAAATGAATATAAATCTTTATAAGGACGGGTTATCTCTAGGCCTAACCTCTCCATAACTACCTTAGGCATTAGGTTGTGTGATGCCCCAGAGTCATGCATTGCGTTGTGAAGGATCTTGTCATGGATATTAAGGTTGATATAAAAAGGAGGTACTACCCCTTCTTGAAACATCCCTTCTATCTTTGGACAAAATAGAAGCACTGGTTGGTCATCACTTAGATTGATAGTGTCACTATTTTCACCTAGATTCAAAGCTTTCAAAATTTGGCCTTTACATACGTCTTGAGTGGCCAGCTCAGAGAGTGGGACAGAGATTTTAATTTTAGCAATCTCACTCTCCAAATTGAAGGGAGATTGACTGTTTGTAAGACTCAACTTTGTTTTTCCAGCCACTACTTTAGTGGTAGAATCAGTGTGCTGATTCTCACTATGTACAGTGCTTGTGGTTGTTTTATCCGGAGCATTAGTTGCAATGCTAGTGCTGCTAGTTTGTTGACTTTGTT
Source organism: Pinus albicaulis (assembly GCA_034641835.2). Lineage (NCBI taxonomy): Eukaryota > Viridiplantae > Streptophyta > Pinopsida > Pinales > Pinaceae > Pinus > Pinus albicaulis. Next base: position 81,073 of record JAXQQM020076397.1, on the reverse strand, counting down.
TATCAGTATTTTGGCTGTCTTTTTCTTTGTTCTTTCCAGAACTTTCAGCTGCTGATTTATTACTTTCAACAGTCACCTTAGGAGTTTTCTCAGGCCTTTTCTTAATGGTAATCTCAAAAGCTTTTGGTTTGGCAGTGTCTAAGATTTTTTTTCTTCTAAGTTAATACTGTTCTCTAACCTGCATGATGACATTTTCAAATCCTAGCCTGTAATCCTCGGATTCTAACCTTTCCTCATCCCAATGTGAGTATGTGGACTGATTTTCTTTTGTGGAATAGTTGTGGATTGAGTTGTCTATTTCCAACATGTTTATTGTGGTTCCCTCGGACTCTTCTATTATCCGCTCATCCTCATCGATAAAGTTCTCTTGAAATGGGGGTATGAATTGTTGATCGAAGTCTCTCTGTCTGTTAGGAGGGTTGTTTCTCCTAAAGTTTTGGTTCTGGCTATGATTTTGGTTTCTATTCTGATTACTGACTGTGACAACCATTTTCTCCATCATTTTCTCTAGCTTTTCCATGTTTTTGGCTAGACTGTCATACTTGGGATTGGATGTGGAAGCTGATGTGTAATCCATATATGTTACCTTTTTCTCAAACCTCATTCTGGCTCTTTTTTCAATTAGGTTAGCTTCTACACTCACTACTCCCTTTTGCATATCTTCGAATGTGTTGTAATCTCTCTCCCTAAGCTAGTAGGCCATGTAAGCATCAAAGCCTTCAGGATATTTCAATAAAGCCATACCCTGGGGAGGTTTCATGTGTGGAGGAAGAGCATTGTAAACTCTATTAAACCTTGTAGAATAGTCATGGACACTCTCTCCTACATTTCTTTTAAGATTCTTGTATTCTGCTAAGATTTGGAGAGGGTTGGTCTTGAATTCCCATTTGCTTATGAAGGATTGATATAAAGAGGGAAGATCATGGATACTATTAGGAGGTAGGCCTTTAAACCACTTCTTCACATCTCCTCCTAAACTCTGCGCAAATATTCTCATCTTGACTGTCTCATCATCTATCTCCATATAGTCAAAGGAATCTCCCATCCTATCTACATGGTGTTGAGCTATGGTATACTCTTTCGCAGTGAAATGTGGGATTTTTGACTGATAATCATTGGGTAAAGGCACTAGAGGCTGTGGTAACACCAGTGGTGCATACCAGGCTGCCATAATGGTGTTTTGAGGAGGTAAAGGATTGGCTTGAGCAGCAGGTATGTGGGTGATAGGAATACTGGGACCAGCAAAACTCTATTCAGCTGATTTAGGGTGACCGAGCCCCAAGTTTTGAATGAAATGAATATCCGGAGGTGTGGAGAGAGGGGTCTCTCTATCCCTAATATGTTGACCACTGTGAGAGGTGAACCAGGAAGCTCAAGGTCTGACTCGTCTAGAGCACTGAATGACTTAGTTCTAGGTAAACTACTTTGTGAGTCTAAGTCAAAAAGAGTGTCTGATAGAGCTATAAAGTCTTTTGGTGCAGAGTTAGCTCTATTGATGTGTCTGGAAATAGTTGGCTTTCTAGGGGTGGGAGATTTCCTAAGAATGCTCTCAGGGTTGTCAACTATTTCAGCTGGGTTTGGGTTAGGATAAGCTCTTGTATGAATTGTTCTTGAAGCCAATATGTTTGTCTTCAAACAAAGAAGCTTAATCCTATTTTTTATTTCTAATATGGTTGATTTTGTAATGAAGGCTAGTCTCCCAGTGGAGTCTCGTGAAAACTAAGATAATCAACAGGCCTACTGATCACCAGTGGAGTCTTTAATCATTAAGGAACTATAGAGTCGACGGGTGGAAGGTTTAGAATGTTTCAAGAAGGTATACTATCCTACTCAATGATTAACTACCAATATAACAAGATATTTTGGTTTTCTAAGGTCCTAGTGATGTATAAGATGGAAAACACTCAGAAGTTCCCCAACGGAGTCGCCATTATGTTGGGATTCCTATGTTTTGGCAAGTTTGGCAATACCAAAAGATAAGACAACATCAAAACCACTTTTGGACTTCAGGATCTAGCCCTCCTAGGTCTAGAGAGGGATCTCTCTATAAAGGAAAAGGTATATTTCTTTGAAGCTTGATTTGAAGGTATTAGGCTAGTTATAAGGCACAAGGTTTGTTTTGTTTTGTTTGTTTGTTTGTTTGGTTGTTGGGAAACATGAAGGAAGGGTTCAACATAAGACAAAGGGTGAGTAAAGAGGATTTTAGGCAAAGGATAGGTACTTCAGAGAAAACTCAAGACCATTGGGAAATGGAGTCATAAAAGGGTTTACTTGCTATTCAGTATTCAAGGCTTTCAATTGGGCTAGTCATCTAAAATAGAGGATATTAAAGATGATAGTGTGGCATGAAATGATAAGGAATGAAGGTGAATGATAAGGAAACATCCAAGGTGACCACTTAGGAAGTAGATCTAGGGACATGGCATGCCATTAAATGCCTATGATCCAACCCCTAAAAGGCTAACTCTTCGGACAAAGGGAAACATTAAAGATTTAAACACAAAGGTGAAGCCTAAGATCAGAGAAAGGCTTTGAACTTTCAATGCTTTGACATTCAACTTAAGGGAACTTAGAAAGGCTGAATTGATTGAAAATGACCCTAGTGAGACAACATCGGCATTCTAAACTCCTAGTACCCCAATTCTTTCAATTAAAACCCAACAAGAACATCCAAGAACAGATTCATAAATTCATACATCAGTTAGCAGTGAACAACACTACTACACTGGTTAAATTCATACATCAGTTAGCAGTGAATAACACTACTACAGTGGTTAAATTATCTTGAATTAGTTCTCAGATAACATAATCAGTAGAAAACATCAAAGATAAGAAGAGTAGAAGCATTAGGGTACCATTTCAGGGTATATCCTCAGCCAGATTTCTGATTCTTACCAGAGAAATGAAATGTAATGAATTACAGAAGGAGAACAGAGACAAAGTAAGAACACATAACTGCTGCTTTAAATCAGGATCCAAAGAAATGTGCTTGTCATATTAAAGAGCAACACCAGTCATATACAACATTGACCAACAACTTGATATTCAGTCTCAAATCATCTTCCTCAGCCTATCTTACAACTTTTCATAGAGAACTATATCTCAAGAGAAATAGCTTACAATTCACAGATATCCGATCAACAACCAACAACCTTTACAATGTGTTTTTCTTGAGTTCTTATAGCTGAAAGACAGGTAGAGGACGTAGATGAAACACTAAATGAAACATTAAAATAGAGGTAGGAGGAAAGGCTTGAGGCCCATTCTGTCTTAATATCTATGCATTAATCTTCAGTACTCTTTGGATGAAAGAGTGGTCTTCGACAAGATGATAGTAACTCTGGGTATGTTCTTTGATGTACTTTAGGCTGTAGTACTCTATAGTACTCTAGTACAAGGACAAGGTAGATAAATGACTTTCAGGTCTGTCATACTGCATAACAAATGCTCTGGTAGTAGTAGGACTTTCTGTCAGGGTGTAGATCTTCTCCGGAGCTCGATGTAGAATACAAAATAGTATGGGAACTTGTCCTTTCATGGGAAAGAACCTTCTGCTGATGTGAGACACTAACAACATTGTTTTTTGTGCTTTAGGCCTTAGTAGGCCTTCTGTGTTAATCACAATGTCTTCAATAAGGTACATTAGCCCTTTAAACATTGAATTAAGGCTTAAAATATTCAATAATAGGCATTAAACTTTCTTAATCCTTCACTGATACTCTTTGCAATTTCATTGACTGTCCCTGTCTGTGAATTTTCCGGGCTTATGGTGATGGAGGTTTAAATGGAGTTAATACACCTTATTTGGATAAAATATGCATTTAAAACCCTCTCAGGAGTCTTCTTGCAATTTCTGGCTCTAATAAAACTTCATCAGCGCTACTGTGTCACTAATAGTGACTGTGTAGAATAGAATAGTATTCACCGTCTATATTCCCTGCAAAAACACACAAAAATGTTAATAAATCCATGCAAGAAGGAGGGTGAATGCTGTGGAGGATTGTGGGAATGGCAACACAACAATGGAATCAGTGGATGTAGTGAAGGAAACAATAAAAATGCTGCGTAATGGCGAGAAAATGGTCTGGTGGAAGTCTGAGGGAGGAATGGATATGTACCATCCGATTAGATCTGGTGGAAATGATCAATGGTGGTGATTTACTGATGGACTGCCTTTAGAAGGTTAGGCGATATGCAATAAAATTTAATGTAAAACATTAAATTTTTAACTTTGGCGAAATACAAAGGAAAATGATGAAAATGCACTGAAATCCGGCCTTCAGTGGTGGGACTGGCATGGGCAGAGGGAGATTTAATAAGGACCATTAGATCTTAGGAGGGGATCAATGGCTGCGATGACCCAATGCAATGCTATGGTAGCACGATGAAAAAACGTGAATGGATTGCGAGGTGTATTGTGGGCCATTGATTTGAACAGATCAATGGTCAAGATCTCTAGATGGTCTTTTGGGAGCGGAAGTGGGGAAGTGGTTTTGAGAAAGAAAACAACTGTTTTCGCATTGTTATGAAGCAGTTTTGAAATTTGTCCAAAATCACACGATATGGTTCGCTGCTCGACATGTGGAAAAATGAAATCGCCCATATCACATAATTTATAATTGTTAAAGCCCGGAAACAGAAAATGCATGATATTGATGCTGGCCATTGGATATGGGACTGTGGGATCCGAGGGTGGGAGATGGAGCGCGATAAGGAGGTATGCGCGGTTGGTAAGGTGGGGGCCGATCAAAGGTGGTTTGAATGTGATCCGTCTGACAAGCGTGATGGACGGTCGAGATCTGTAGAGGGAAAGCAAAGATAGAGGAGTTGGTTAGTGCTTAGGAGGAATCTTCACCATTGGATCAAGCAGAATGGACAGTTGAGATTCAATCGAAACCGGACGAGATAGGGGCCAAAACTCCAATGGGTTGATGAAGCAATTGTGTATGGACTGTTGGATCTACCGGGGATTGACGGCTATGATTGGATCGGGGGTGACCAATTGGGGAATGTGGGGCAGAGTGAGAGTGAATCCTGGCAGTTGGTTCTTGTGGATTCAACGGCCAGGATCAAATTGAAGATCGGCCAATTGGGGAGACAGGAAGTGGCACATCTCAAAATTTCTGATTGGCGATTGGAGCAGCGCTGCAATGGCCATTGGATTGCTTTAAGATAAACGGCAGATATCGCTTCCGAGACCAACAGAACAAACATACCTCACATTGAAAATTTTCAAATATCAAAGGGAAAGCGCATCGCAACAAACTTCCGATGCGATTAGCACTCTATGGCTTAGTGCTTGGTCTTAGCGCTTGGTTTCATGGAGGGGAAGTGGTTAAGGGGCTGGATGAAAGGGGCTAAGCCTGTTATATGATAAAATGTGGTTTTTTAGGCCTAAAAATGGTGTTTTGAAGGCTTACAAGAGGCTTTCGGTAGAGGGAAAAAGGGATTTTTAAGCCAAACAAAGGGTGTTTGTAAGGTTAAAAGGGGAGATGGGATGATTTAGTAGTCTTGGGGAGGGATTTTTGGGGGTCAAAGGGGAAATTTGGAAAAGGAAAAAAGGTTTCAAAATGGGCAAATTTGCAGGGATACAAGGGGCAAATGGGGGCTTTTTCTGAGCATAATTTTTTCACAGGCAGTGACGCTTTATGAATGGAAACAATAGTGAAGATCTTTTCTAAGGAAAAGGACACACAGAGGCTTCAAGAATGATATGTTTTTAGAGTAAATTTATTTCTTGAAGGTTCAGAAAAATATTTAGCCACCTGTTTTCTTGACAAAAAATTCATAGGTGGCTAACACCTTGTAACCCCCATATTCTTATTATTGTGCCCTTAAATTATTATTGTTAGGTCAGCTAGGATTACATTGTGGCCCACTAGGATTACATTGTGGCCCCATGGACTCCTATATATATAAAGGAGGTTTTATAATTTGAATCATCCAAGAATTGTTCATTCATGTAATGTATTGGAGGTTTCCCCCTCGAAGTGGCTTATTTATAAGATTTTGATATCTATTTTCTTCTCTTTTTGGAGCTGGTTTCACAACATTTGGTATCAAAGCTTTGAGATTCTAGGGTTTTGCTGCTCCAAACATGTCATCGTGGCATTTTCGCTATAACTTGTTTTATACGAATGTTCAGAATCTAAAATTTTTAGAGTGTGAAGCTAAAATCCTGAGGAACATCATCGCAAAATTTCGGAGCTTGGTTCGTAATATTTTTGGAGATATGATCTGCGAAAGTTAGGTCATTTTGCAGGCTCCTGAATTTAACCTAAACAGGTCATCGTGGTATTTTCGTAATAACTTTTTTCTACGAAGGTTCAGAAGCTGAAAGTTTTAGAGTACAAAGGCGCAATCCTGAGGAAAATCTTCACAAAATTTTAGATATTGGTTCGCAATATTTTCGGAGATATGATCCATGGAAGTTAGGGCTTTTTGGGGCTTCTGAATTTCATCTCAAAGAGGTGATCGTGGAAAAATGTTCATAGCTCTCTCTCTGAGCATCAGATTTGAATGTCGTAAAACGTGGATGTAAGTACATGGATTGTAGTTTTTGGTCTAGAAATTTCAGAGCCAAAGGAGGAAACAATCACACGTGGCAAGTCATACAAGTTCACTCTACTGAACGAATCCAAAATTGGGTCATTGTGGGAGAGGACATAACTTTTCCTTGAAGAATCCAAATTAGATCAGACCTATGGCATTTGAAAGAAGCTTCAGAAGGCTACTATAGGGCTGAATTTTAGATATTGAGGATCCACAATTATAGAGATAATTCAATTTCAATATCGAGCTCCTCAAAAGCAAGTAAAATGTGTGTATTTTTTTTTTTCCGAATTGCATAAGTCTTGTTTGAATAATCAAGTTGAATTGATTCCAAGGACATATTGTAGAATAGATATCAGTATTGGATTCTAAAATGGCCCCTAAAAAGAATTCGACACCCACTAAGCCTTTAGAAAGCTCTACTATGACTCATTAAGACGAAGAATGGAAACATGACATATCAAAATTACAAGAGAAAGTGCAACAAATTTCGCTCTCGCAAAGAGCAACAAAAAATGACATGGAAGTTTTGAAGAAAGGCATGGAAACTAAGATGGATGGTTTGAAGAAACGTGTGGAATCTAAGATGGATGGTTTGAAGAATGGCATATATGGCATGGAATCTAAGATAGATGGCATGGAAGTTGGCATGGAATCTAAGATGGATGACATGGAAGCTAAGATCGATGAGAAAATGGAAAAGATGAAGAATGATATAAAAGAAGACATGGAAGGTTTGACAAAGCTGATACAAGAAATGTTTCCTAATGGTGAAAATATAGTAGAGGAAACTCATGATGAGAACAAAATAAATGCTAATCGTGATTTCATAAAATCTAATGTTGACGGGAAGAACCACCATATTCCAAAAATGGATATGAGGAAGTTTGATGGAAAGGATCCTGTAACATGGATACTATAGATGGAGCAATATTTTGATCTCCATAATGTGCAAAACACACAAAAGGTGCGCAGTGCAACTTTACATTTAGAACAAAATACATTTGTATGGTATCGATGGCTTTGCTCCCATAAAAAAATTATCACTTGGTCAATTTTTACTAAGGAAATGATAGCACATTATGAGGATACAAAGAGCAACACCTTCTTTAGCCAAATGATAAATCTCAAACAAAAGTGTTTAATGGGGGAGCACATTGAGGATTTCCAAAAATTGAATATAAGGGTAACTGATATTCCAGAGGAACACAGGATTTATCTCTTCATAGGTACTTTAAAGGATAACATCCAACACGAAGTTCGCGTTTTGGAACCTGATTAATTGGAGAAGGTATTCAGGTTGGCAAGAAAAAATGAATGTAAAATTATGGCGACAAGGAAGCCTACCACTCACTTCTATAAAGAGGGAAGTGTTGCTACTCCTAGATTTCCACAACCTACGAGGTTGACACCACAACAGTTGCAAGAAAAAAGAGAAAAAGGGATTTTCTACAATTGTGATAGCAAATACACTAAAGTTCATAAGTGTGCTGAAAAGAAATTATTTTACATAGATTGTGAAGAGGAAGAAGATAATGAACAAGAAGAGGATATACACCAGGAACCAACCCAAAAAGAGGAAGAAATGAGTCCGACCATATCGTGTAATGCATTGGTAGGAATTACCACTCCAAAAACTCTCAAGATAGAAGGACATATCAAGAAGAAAAAGGTAATAGTGTTGATTGATTCAGGTAGTACCCATAATTTTATTCATTGTAAGGTAGCCAAGGAATTGAATTGCTTCCTATACCCAACAACAGAATGTCAAGTGATGGTTGCAAATGGAGTAACTATAAATTGCTCTGGAAAATGCCATAATATAAAGCTAACCATGGGGGAATATGTATTGAATAGTCCAATGCTTTCCATTCCTATGGGAGGTGCTGATGTTATACTAGGAGTACAATGGTTACAATCTTTGGGGACGGTAGCTTTTAATTTTCAAGAAATTTTCTTGAAATTTTTTTAGAAGGAAAGGAAGTCGAATTACGGGGTATTACAGGGAAGTGGGGAAAGATAATAAGCTCTAATGTCATGACAAAGTTTCTAAAGAAAGAACAATGAGGCATAATTGTACAATTATGCTCACTAGAAGTTCCAACATCAAAATCATCTATTTTTGTAGATCTCCAAAAAGTCTTGGACAATCATTCCAAGGTTTTTGAAACTCAAAAATGACTCCCACCTATTTGTGATCATGATCATGCTATTCATTTGATTCCAGGAAGTGTTCCTACAAACATCAGGCCTTATAGATATCCTTATGTCCAAACAAACGAAATTGAACGTATGATTGCAGAAATGTTAGAGGTGGGTATAATTCAACCTAGTCAAAGTTCTTTCTCTGCTCCTGTAGTATTGGTACACAAGAAGGATGGATCATGGCACATGTGTTCGGATTATAGGGAGCTCAATAAGCTCACCATTAAAGATAAATTTCCCATTCTTGTGATTGATGAATTATTGGATGACTTACACAGAGCAATTTATTTTACGAAATTTGATCTTCGTTTAGGGTATCATCGAATTAGAATGAAGACTGAAGATATTTTGAAAACAACATTTCGAACTCATGAGGGTCATTATGAATTTTTGGTCATGCCTTTTGGCCTTACCAATGCACCTTCTACATTTCAAGGGTCGATGAATTCCATTTTCAAATCCTTCCTTAGAAAATTTGTGCTAGTATTTTTTGATGATATACTAATCTACAGCAGGTCTTGGAAGGATCATGTTTAACATGTTGACAGGGTGCTCAAACTATTGCAGGAGAAACAATTATATGCAAAAAAATCCAAATGTTTCTTTGGAGTACAAGAGGTGGAATATCTGGGTCATATTGTATCTCACGAGGATGTTAAAGTAGACCCTAACAAAATTAAAGCCATTAAGGAATGGAAAGTCCCCACAACCATAAAGAAGTTGCGAGGATTTCTCGGGTTAACAGGGTATTATCGCAAGTTTGTTAAGAATTATGGGAGAATAGCAGCACCTCTAATAACATTATTGAAGAAAGATGCATTTTCATGGACTCCTGAAGCAACTAAGGCCTTTGAACATCTTAAAGAGGCAATGTGCCTAGCACCGGTCTTAGCTACGCCAGACTTCACAAAAACCTTTATTGTGGAATGTGATGCCTCAGGAAATGGAATTGGTGCAGTTTTAATGCAGGAAGGAAGACCCATTGCTTTTGAAAGTCGCCCAATCAAAGGAAAGTATTTACAGAAACCTATTTATGAGAAGGAAATGTTAGCAATACTGCATGCACTAAAGAAATGGCGAACTTACCTAATGGGAATACACTTCAAGGTAAAAACCGATCATGATAGTCTTAAACACTTTTTGGAACAAAGACTATCTTCAGAAGAGCAGCAAAAATGGGTCACAAAGATGTTGGGTTATGACTTTGAAATAATCTACAAAAAAGGGAAGCTAAATGTTGCTGCAGATGCACTCTCAAGAAAGAATGAAGAGGTGGAAGCATTTCTTTGTGCTATTTCTATTATCCAACCAGATTGGATAACCGAAGCAAGAGATGAATGGAAGAAGGATGAAGAAGTGTGGACACTCATTCAAAAGTTGTAGCAAGATCCTAGTACATCTGATACATTTAGTTGGAAAAATGATTCCTTATGGTACAAAGATCGCTTATATCTTTGTAAGAATTCCCAACTAAAACAAAATATTCTCTTGGAATTGCACACTTCTCCTTTAGGAGGACACTCAGGATTTTTAAAAACTTACCACAGGGTGAAGAAATAATTTTTTTAGGATGACCTTAAATCTGATATTCAAAATTTTGTGGCAGAATCTTTGGTTTGCCAGCAAAATAAAGTTGACACAATTAAGACCCTAGGTCTTCTACAACCTTTATCCATTCCAAGTCAATGTTGGGAGGAGATTTCAATGGATTTTATCACACGTTTACCTAAGTCTGAAGGAAAGAGTGTCATCATGATGGTAGTTGATAGACTTACCAAGTATGCACACTTTTGTGCATTATCTCATACATTTAAAGAAAGTACCATTGCTACTACATTGATGGACACAATTCAGAAGCTACATGGAAACCCAAGGGTTATTGTGAGTGACAGAGATCCCATTTTTACTGGAAATTTTTGGACAGAGTTATTTTCTTGTTTGGGTACTCAATTAGCTCATAGCTCATCTTATCATCCTCAATCCGATGGTCAAACTGAGATAGAAAATAAATGTTTGGAAGGATATCTTCGTTGTTTTGTATCTGATAAACAAACACAATGGGTCAAGTGGTTACCTCTCGCTGAATGGTGGTATACCACTTCCTTCCATACTGCAGCAAAAATGACCCCATTTATGGCACTTTATGGATATCATCCACCATCGATTACATCATCTTTAAGGGAAAATTCGAAGGTTCAAGCAGTCGAAGATCACATTGAGCATCAGCAAGAAGTTCTCCAACTCTTAAAGGATAACCTTAATTTGGCACAAAATCAAATGAAACAACAGGCAGATCAACATCGCAGCGAGAGAAGTTTTGATGTAGGAGATTGGGTATTTTTACGGCTACAACCATATAAACAAATGTCCCTCAAGCAAGCTAAGAAGGATAATAAAATATCGCCAAAGTACTATGGTCCTTACAAGGTGTTGCAAAAGATTGGTACTATGGCATACAAATTGGAGCTTCCTGCTTCTTCGCGAGTACATCCAGTTTTCCATGTTTCATGCTTAAAGAAGGTTATAGGTAAAAATCTTCCAGTTCAAACAGTATTGCCAGAACTTGATGGGGAAGGGAAAATCATATTGGAACCTGAAGAAGTCATGGAAAAAAGAACTCGACAACTACGGAATCGATCAATTTCAGAGTATCTCATCAAGTGGAAGAACTTACCCACCGAAGATTCTACATGGGAGGATGAGAATTTTATACAGAAGCACCCGGAGCTACTCAAGCGTTGAGGACAACACTTTTTTGAAGGAGAGGGGCATGTTAGGTCCCTATATCACTAGTATAGTCCCTTATTATTGTTAGTGTAACCCCCCTTATTGTTATTATTGTACCCTTGTAACCCCCATTTTGTTATTATTGTGCCCTTAAATTATTATTGTTAGGTCAGCTAGGATTACATTGTGGCCCACTAGGATTACATTATGGCCCCATGGACTCCTATATATAGAAAGGAGGTTTTGTAATTTGAATCATCCAAGAATTGTTCATTCATGTAATGTATTGGAGGTTGCCCCATCGAAGTGGCTTATTTCTAAGGCGTTGATATATCTTTTCTTCTCTTTTTGGATCTGGTTTCACAATAGCCATATTTAGGACACGAAGGATGGAAATTATGATAGTGGGTGGTTTAACATATAGTCAAGCATAGAAGAATACCTGGTAAGGGTGGTTTATCAGCTATGTCAAGCACTTTAAGAGTGGTTTATCATCCCACAAAAAGTTGATCCAGACTTATGCAAGAATGCAATAAAATATAGAAATACACATAAATTCAGAGATGCAGCAGAAATAAGACTTCATTTCATTAATATCACATAGCTAAAATATGCTTACAGACAAAATGGAAATAAACTAGCTAGGGCACTGGTAGCTTATCTCTGGGGAGAGATGTGGCAGCTACAAGCCTCTTAACTATGTTACAATGAGGCTCAAAGGCCTATTTATTATTTATAACCAATGGAAAACCATAAACATCCTAAAACCTAACCCTAGGAGAAGAAACACCAAACTATGGGCCCCGTTGGGGTAAATTGGTACATTAATTTCCTAGGGTCGTAACTTTGGCATACGATCTCTGTTTGTTGCACATGATACCTCATTAGAAATATATATCCAAGGAATGCACTACTAATAGAAAATATTAAGTCTTTTATTCATTTTTCCTTGAATTCTCTTTCCCAAAAATGCACTACTTAAGGACCTGAAAAACTGCCAAATGTGGTAAATTATGCTACAATTAAGGAAACTAAAAAATTGAAAGAAATAATGGTGGGGGTCTATGTGGAGTATGTGGGTGTCCACAATATCCACCTGGATCATTCCTTCCCTCTTAGGAAGCAATGGTCCCCATTGCATTGAGTTCCTCTTTGAGATGAGGAAACTTTTGTTGAACTTGGTCCCTGGTGAAGGAGTTGGCATGCTTTAACAAATTGATATAGATCTATCCTCTACTAGCGGGTTTTGTCGACCTGTGTTTCCATGATCCGATCAATTGTGGCTTTTTAATGCAATATAGTTTTAACTTTGTTGGTGTGATTTTTTCTTCCATGTCGGATGTGTCCAATAAAGGTGGAAAGTAGGGTCAAAGGCGGTCCACATTGAACACTGGGTGCAGACCAAGGAATGGTGGAATACTGAGCTTGAAGGTGTTGTCCCCTAAAGCCTTGGTGATGGTGCATGTCCCATATCATAGCGGGGGAAGCTTACGATGTAGTCCAATGATGCGCTCCTTCTGCAAATGTAGCCACACTTTCTCGCCCACCTAGAATTTGTGTGGCACCCGATAATAATCATGGCACTGCTTGTACTTATCATTAGCACTGTCCAATATTTCATGAACCTGTTGGCAGATGTACTGAATGCACTCAATGAATTTATTTGTCTTGTCAGCTTCATATTGGACATGAGCTGAATCAGCCTGAGTAGTTGCAAATGGCATGACTATGTCAATGGGACATAGTGGTTGGAATCCCAAGGCCACCTAAAATGGGTTGTGGCTAGTTGAGCTATGGAGGGCTCATTTATAGTTGTGGTTACCAAAAAATGTCGTTTAGGGCCTCAAAATGGCTTCAGAAGTTCAGGACCCAAAAAACTGCCAAAAATAGTAAATTGTGCTACAATAAGGAAACTGAAAAATTGAAAGAAACAATGGTGGGGTCCAAGTGGAATACAGGGGAAATTTTAAGAACTCCCCTAAATTTACATGTATAATAAATGGGCGAATCCCTATGATACATGGAAAAATGAAAGGCAATTTTATCAATAATATAATATGTATATATAATTTTTTCGTGAATCTCTCACCAAATTATATTATTTTCTAAAATCATGGCGAATATCTCACCAGATTATATTATCCTGTCAAATCATGACAAATATTTCACTGAATTATAAAATCTTACTTATAATCAGTATTTCTTGTAATGACTATGATCCTTGTTTTCTGAGCAATCCCTCAAGGAATGAAATATGTATATTCCTCATATGGAATATAAATATATTTCTCATGTATTAAAAAAAGGGAGGATATGAGATGAATGGTATAATTACAAATCCATGTGATGGTGTACTTAGCTTTGAATAGTCATAATGGTTGAGAGGTTATTCATGTGCTTTAGTTAATATGTGTCAATTCATTTATTTTTTTAATTTTTATATTATAATTATTGTGTGTTTATTACAACTGGGTACCAACATACATAATTTCGGTAAGGCAATGTGTGGTCTAGTTCCAAGTTAGACTGTTTTTCATTTCTCCCATGCGCTAAGATTCACCCCTAAAATTTTCTATGGATATATACTATCAATCCAATAAATTTTCTATGGATACAGACTATCAATCCAATAAACACAACAAGTTCAAGTATTGGCAATCTGTCAAATACCCTACATGGGGTCTTCCATATTACATGGGCATGTGGCCTCTCAGATGTAGGCACAATTTGTGTCTAGCATTATTGTTGCCTTACAGTTATAGTGTGCATGTATTTAATACATATTTTTCATTGACCTACCTAGTACCGATAGTCATTTCTTAGATCTGAGGGTTTACCTTTCATATCTTCCTAAAGTCAGACATCTTCAAAAGAAAAATTTGTACCTACAATAATTGTTTTGGCCTTGATGTAGAAATCAAGAAATTAATGCATAATTTCCATTGACCTGAGCTCCCCAAAGAGGTGATCACCCCCCATTAAACTTCATATATTTTCGGAATTCTTCTTGTATGGCTTTATCTTTGACCAAGGATGAGGATTTTGGCATCCAATTCTCTCTAAAACTTGAATCGGTAGATGTCATAATTGAAGTCTACCCAATATATGATGATCGACATAAGTTGGTTCTGTATTTTGATAAGTTATGTATAAATAAATCATGAAAAAGAAGCATGGATATTATTGATCATTGTCTTTACCAAAAATATTTCATGGATCAATGATTATGTGCACTTACAAGTTTCTTATTGTGTCCAGGAACGCTTGAGTTATGAAACAGAAACATGATATGAAAATGTAGCAATGCTCATCAAAGATCCAGTTCATGCAAGATATAGATAAATAGTATCCTATAAATATGTATTTAACATAATTTTTCTTATTTCTTCCTTTATAGAATGGGAAAGACCACTAGAAAATAATGTCATGTATAGCACACTTAAGATATTCTTTGCCTTGGAAAGAGTTAATGTAGCAACAAGTAGTATTTCTTGACACTAACTATCAAACCATTAAAGGTAGAAACCTTCAACAGAGCCTCCAAGCATCAAAACTTCCCATGTTGAACAAATTGTAGCAGCAACTACCTCTAGTAGTGGATACGTTGTATTGATAACTATCAATTTAAAGGGGCCAATATTGACATATTTATTTAAATCAAGAATATGAAATTCAACACTAGAAAATATGTCTAGGTTTAACTTGTGTGGAAATATACCTTTTCCAATTTTTATATCAATTCCTTTTATCTCAATTAGAGAGGTATCCCTAGGGATATCCAGATGATCAATTTGGATAAATACAATGCATTGCAGACACAACCATGGATTTCAACTTCTCTTGATGGTAAAATTCTTAGCAAAGATACTCCTAAGGACTAATCAATCTAAAATTTCCTTCCATAAATCAATAGGGAGTTTCAAACAAGAATGAAAAGTATTACTGGAGCATATAATATCATCAAGAAAAACTAGATAAGACATCTCTACATTGGAGCCCACTTTCAGAACGATGAAGAGTGCCTTAGATGGTGAAAAATAAAGTTTGTATAAGGCATAAGATCACCCATTTCGTGTATTTTTTTGTGTTCACTATGTTCAAGTTGTGGCACAAAATTATCCCATGACAGTTATGGGAGTGCCTTAAGATTGAATAAAACAATTTATAATGAAAAAATAAATTTCCACTGATTTGGAATGCGGTGCATGTTTGTGCCAAAACAATTGTATGATTGTTGAATCAATTTTATGTATTTAAGAAGTGAATCCCTATGGATTCAGTTACAATTTTGGACATATATTATACCTATACACTTAAGTATTTAGATCATGGAGGAATTTGGATAGAAAGGTTCTTTTGGTTGATGATAAGTTAATTAAAGTTCTTGATTATTATGTAATTGGAATCCTTTATTTCATGCAAAAAGGAAAAAATTATCCACCACTCCATGATTACTACCTGAAAATGGGTGGAGCCACATGACACAAACATGGTAAGTTGTAACCAATATGTTTATGCGTGGTTCCAGATATTTTAGGGCTGCAATCATCAAAATTCTAGATGGTGCTTAAGGATTTCCATAAACAATATCCATTTAAATGTGTTCATGCTCCTCTTTTGTAATTTTACTATGTGTAATGGTGTTCATGGTTTCCTATAATTTTAAAGTTTTTTTCATAATATTTTTATGGTTTTTCAACACCCTCAATGGGTAAATAGTGTCGAATCAATATCACGTTTAGTGTCTTGTGTCTAGAGAGGTAGTCATTATATTTCCCATAACTACTAGAGTAATTTTGATCAAGTTATTTAATGCTTCAACTAATTTACAATGTCTTTGTCAATGTGGTACATTGATAAGTTTTTTCTACTACATTAATTTGATAAGAAAATTTCTAAAGGACTTTTGGTAAATATTAAATATTATCCCATTACCTAAGACATAGTGTCACCAATACTTTAGTGTATCCACAATTACATACAACTCCTTATGGTTGGATACTTGATCATCACTTTAGAGAATGTCTTCAAGCATCTGTTTCACAAAGCATGGCTCCCTCGACACATATTAATATCAAGTACAACTTATAAGGAAGTTTGTCTAGCATTGTTAGCATAGGGTTCATCAAAAGATAGTTGTTCACCTGTTTATTTATATTCTTCATTTTCCTAAGGAATGGAAAAAAATGAGATAGCATTACAATGAGGTCAATGAAGTGAAAAATATAGTTAAAACATGAAATATTTTTACAAGGAGTTACAACGGAAATTCATAATAATGACACCAAGCCTTATCCGTTAAGAATTTCCATGTTAGTGAACAATGTCTACATAGGGCATACAACACTATTATCAGAAGTCAATCCTATATAAAGAGGATAAACACTAAACCCAACTAAACATTTCCATTTATTGGAACTACCCATCATCAAAAGTAAGTAAACCCAATCTACAAATTTATGATTTACTTTTAAGCATGATATGTCACGGAGGCAAATTTTATTAATAGAAGGTGCATTGCCACTCGAAGGATCACAAAAAATGAATTATATTATGAGACTAAATAATTATTTAAATAGTTTATCATTGGAAAATATTTTATTTAACTTCCACATTATTTTCTAATAAAGTCTATTATTTAACAATACAGTAGTATTAATATATAAATATCACATTTTAGAATAATATTGTACAAACATATAATTTTGTTTCGTTTTATTATGATATTGTCGAGTCTTAAAGCCAGCAAACAATTCCAATCAGCCTTCTTGTCTAAAATTTAGGGGATTCTAGCTTTCATAGGAAAAATAGAGTCTTTACAAACAATAATGGAATATCGAACATCGCACAAGAGCCTTGACACTTGTGTGCATAATCAATAGTTTTAAAAGAAATCATCTTTACAATAAAAACCAAGTCAAAACCCCTACATCCCAATATAATCTTAAAAAAATTGCCACAATTTAGAAATATGTGGAGGTTCAATGCTACTTATAAAACGTGTTTGACTGCAATATTGTTTCCAAATCAAAGTTCCCATTAGAGAACCTCTCTCTATATTCCTCTAGTTCCCACATCTTCCTCCACTCTAGATATCCTTCATGTATCAATGTGTCAAACTGTGATTTTATTGGAATAGAATTGGGGTTGTTTTGTAACCAGTCAGCAATAATTGTTACCAAATAAATACAAGCACTCTCCCCTGTAACATGTTCACTTTATTGGTCAATTGAAGCAAAAAATACTTCAGTTGATAGCTTCATTTGTCCATCTCTGCTAACTAATAATTTATGTTCCCAACTACTAATGGTAAAGTTGTCATCTCCAAAGTCTAAATACCCAGACATGTTCATAGCTACATTGGAATCAATCTCGCTGGCCTGCATCAAATAAATATATATTGATATCAATATCTCCCAGATATTTCAGGAGATATTTAAAAAAATATGAAGCAACAAACAATAGGGGTCTTTCATTTTCATAATTGGTGTTGAAGTGAATTCAATACTAGAAAATAATCCATATCTAGAAGCATCGAACTGTAGTTAATCGAAAACACTCATGAGTCATGCCAAACTAAGTAACAAACATCCAAACTTGTCTGTAGCACCAAATGAAGCACTCAAAAATGCCAAAAAAACTACAAGCACCCATCAGTATTACACCAGTACGTTTCGCTATGGTATGAATAATGTGACATAGTTCTAAGGGAAGAAAATATCAAGAGATGAGTTGTATATCACTAGGTAAGGCTGCATGGTGAAGTCTGATTAAAAGGAACCCAAGTCACCAATCATCTCCAATGGATCAAAAATAAACATAAATTCATAAAAACAAGAAAAATGTTTGATCTGTTTTTACTTAAAAATGAGGATATCCCAAATTTCAATCACAAGAATTTAGGATAAATAGATTACCATACATGATTCACAATCGTTGATTGTAGAACCATAATAATGCAATCAAATATGTCAAAAATAGTACAATCATGCATCAGTATTGCACCAAAACCTTTCCTATATTATATTTATATATTGTGCGGAGTGATATGTCGGGGAGCAGAAAAAACGATAAGAGACAGGAATGGTACCATCGCTTGGGGGGTTAGTTGTGCAGGAAAGCTTGATTGTCTGTGATCAAAATCAATATTATCTCCACCCTCTTCTCTACATTCCTTATTCAGCAATGGTTCTCCCCTCTCTAATGCTACTGTGAAACTTACCTTTCTTCTTTTCCATGAAAGAAGGCTCTGCATGGAAGTTTGCTGCAAAGGGTGATCAAAGTCTAAATAAGATGGATCCTCAATCAACTTTGGAATTAGTTCTAGACTTGGTATACTATTCATCATGAAATTGTTACCAGCTAATTTTTCTATAGATTCTAGATGAAGGATACCTTCAATGAAAATATTAGCTGCAACTAAAGTTTCATATCTCAAGGACCTTTTAAATCTAGAGAAAAGCCTGTAATCAGATCCACCCTCTTCACATTCATCAACAAAAGTTAATTTAGTTGACTTAGAAAATTCACATTCCTCACTCCTTGGAGACATTTTTTCATCATTTAACAAGAAGGTTAACAAGTCTTCCATTTAGAAAATACCCTTAAATCATCGATTTTGCACTATTTTTCTTTGAGAAAAAATTTTTGTTGTATTTTGAGCCTTCTAATGGTGAATTTCTGGCCGATTTCAGTGTCTAGTATGTGAACTCTAGACTGTTGATTCAACCGTTGGTCAAACTGAGCACAAAATCCTATGAAAAAAACATTGATTTTATTAAAGGAAAAATCAAACTTTAGGGAATAATTTGTTTCTGTAATTTCATAAGGGAATAAGGGAATAATATTTATCCTCCATACAGTAACTACTGCATTCAAATATTTTCAAAATGATTTTTGTAGATAACTTTTCCAATGATTCATCTTCAAATTCAAGGGATTTTCACATACTTTTTTTGCATGTTTTCAATGACATTGTAAAGAGGCTTCCTTATATGACTTCAAGAACAATATCGCTTAAAACAATAGATTTTTTGTGATGATGAATAAAGAAGGTTTGATGTTGCAAATTCATCCTGTCAGGGCACAATTTGACTTGTCAGGTTTTCCACCCACAACATACTCAAATGGAGGAGCCTTAGAATAACTCCCATTAACCCACAAAACATGATGATCACCACCCTCCTTTGTAGTGCTCACAAGCAGAAGAAATAAGTTACAGGCTTATAGCAGTGCCAACTCAGTATGTAGATTCATGAGATCTCGAGGAGACCCCTAACCTCCACCCATGAGACCCTTGCAATAGTGTCTCTGTCCAGCCCATTTTTACAATCACATAATACACCCTCCTTCCCATTGATCCATGTCTCTTCAAAGAGAATCCTATATGCACAATATTAGATCTTCCAAAACTTCAGGTCTTCCAATTTATCCAAAGTCCTCCATCCAGGGATTCTTCACTTTAGCTTCAGATGGTAAGAGAGATTCACCTACTAGAAATATAGTTTTAGAGGCCAACAATCTCTCCTAGTCCTCCCTAATTAGTAGGTGATAGCTCCTCCAAACGTTGATCACTTTCTGTAGTAAACCTTCCATAAAGATATTTCTCCTGATTCTCAAGTTCTTGAGAGGGACCCTTTCTCCTCTAGGACTCTCAACTTTGTAACATTTTATATCTTAGATGAATAATTTGACCCTCTAGGTATTTTACCCTAGAAGTTAGGTATGCCTTTTATAGGTGCTTCACTCATGCTCCCACTACATATTGTTTCAGATGTAACTTGCACTCCATTGGATCTATTTTTGGTCATGTGCTTCTTGAAGATCTATGCTGCATCCCTCCACCTACAACTCTCTAGGGAGCTTGAGCATAAGCAACATAGAGATAGAGGAAAGGTTGGATTCCAACCTGAGCACTAAACTATTAATCACATATTTACACTCCATGCCATAATTTAGGAAGCCCAAAATTGCTCTTGGAATGTTTACTGTTCTTTCATGGAGTTTCAAAAAAGCTTTTGACTCTTTCCCCATAGAGGATTTATTCCACATACCCAGAGATATTGGCACCTCAGAAACCCTTTTTTCAGCCATTATGCATTTTATATGAGTCAATCCTTGGTCATATATGCACCAACACATGGACTATCATATTTTATCCTAAGTATCATTGGGGTAAAACAAGGTTTCTCCTTGTCCCCTACACTATTTGGATGATCCTTGTTGTACATTTTTCTGCTATTCATAAGATAGATATGTGTTTGGTGTTCAAACAGGCATTGTGAATATACATTATTTTTTGGCTGTCCACATTCAAATAGTGTAGGGGAAAATTGGAGCATATTATATTTTGATGTTTGTAGATGATGTGGTCCTTATAGTCTCATCCCTAGACATTTTTCAAAGATAGCTCAATGCCCTGGCCCTTTTATGTGATCTTCATCAATTGATAGTCAACCTAGGTAAAAACCAAAGTCATCATCTTCAACGTGTTGAAGAAAATCTTCCTTGATCACCATTTCTTTCTCAAAGGAGAGGAGATCGAGATACAAAACTCATATACTTATCTAGGGGTACTATTCACAAGACCTTGATTTAGTTTGCAACATGCACTTCAGCCCTGACTCAACAAGGGCTATGGGTCCTTGGCCCTTCTTCAGAGGCAGTGTTTCTAAAATATTTTTCAAGACATATCTACCAAGATGTCACTCATGCACAATCTTGCCCAACCCTAAGTTCTAAATGGTTCCAAGGTTTGGGGACATGGTTTACTGAAGTCTAATTGGTCTTCAACGAAGAGAGTACAAATCATCCTCCTTTGCTACATTTTTTAATGCAAGTAGCCAATTCCTCAACCCATAATCCTTATAGAGTTTGCAGCTCACCCCTTCCTACTTGAGACAATGTTTGGTCTTGTCTCTCATCTATACTATGTTCAAAAATTCACTAATACAACAAAGGGGAATGATCAGTATCCATACTTGGCCTGTTTCTCATCAGACTCCATTGCAACAACTACTCCTTTTTCTTGATATCCTTGCTTGAATTAGTATTATGATGCACCAACTTCTGCCATTCAAATATTCCATATCTGCACCCGACCATCTCTTACCAACCAAACAAAAGATGAACAAAATCATACAATAGGATATCTATAGGAAATATGTACAAATCAATTGAATACAAGGTGGATCACATCTGAAGATGCCTTTCTATATTGAGCACTTCATGGTGATGAGAGATGGACTTATTGTTAGGCCCCATTACATGCTTCACCATTTAATGCACACCATAAGATGGCACTAAACCACACAAACGAACCCTAATAAATTCAATATATAGAAAGAGAAATCAACAATCAATACAATATATGGTTGAAACTGAATAAATTGAACAAGTACCAGAGAAGAAAATATCAGCAGAATCTACACAACCAACCATACAACCTAGATTTCAAAGAAATTCATTCTCTTTGTTCCTGGGATTTGAAATAGGCAAGTAGACAAGCAATGTTTGTATTTTTTATTGAGAAAGATGAAACACAAAAAGAGAAAATTAGAGGAAGGACCAACACCTATTCTGTTAGGTTATTACTGTTTCTTTTTCCTGTGAAGTTTCAAAAAACTTTGAAGTTTTAATTATATAACATTTTATTTTAAAGGACCCGGGAGTAGGAGATTAATTCATTTGAAAACACCTCCATTTAATCTACCAATTTCAAAACATTTTTAAAGCATATTTTTTTTCATGAAACCATATAAAAAAAATGGCTAAAAACAACTATTCCCATTTTGTCTTGTGCCAAGATAGATGCAATCTATATTCAGAAATAGAAAATACTTGAATGTTCAAAATTCCAAATACAACACATACCAAATATAGGTACCAATCTTTACAACTTTTTGACTGACAGCTACATCTTTCTTGAGTTCATCTGTAGTTTTCAGACACTACACTAACTCAGATTCCACCAATGCCCTTCATATATTGCAGTAAACTTTAAAATAGTAGCATCAATGAGAAATTGACTTGAAATATACTTCACGTGTGCCTGTTCACTTTTCACGGCAACTCACAGGTACTTGCAAACATTTTTAGCTGAGAAAAGATCTTATAGGCTCAGATAAAAAATTGCAAAAGGAGGATCATCATGTTGTAACAGAGTAATATGATCCTGGTCTTGAGATTACTATAAATATAACTCCATTATGATAAGAAAGACACCTTTCTGGTTTTTTTTAGTCCTGACATGGCACAACCCACAAAACACATGACAATATTTGGAGGTAGACACTGCTTCTCTCTTTATACCCATAAGAAGGTTATTTTCTTGTACAGTTTTTTTTTTCAAATTGATAAATGCAGGTAATTTACAACTATTGTCTACTAATATATAAATTCATACCACATGCAACTTTACTGTTAATTAACCTTCTAATGAGTTAGGCCGGAAAACAAAAATTGTAATATCACAGGACCTAAACTATCAGCCAACATTCTCCAAAATCTCGTAAAGGAAAAACTGTTGATGGCTTCTTCTCATGAAATTGAAATAGCGTTTCTTCATATTTTCTCTCCTTGATATACCTTTGATTCTAAAAATAAGGAAAACTAATATGTACACCTCAAAACACACAAAGATAATGATTTTTTTTCTTTATCTTCAACATTTCCCTGAGATAGGGTCATAACAATCAATTTTAGACCTAAATTACAAGCAAGTAATAGCCCAAAATCTTTGAAGCCTAAAGTAAAGATGAAATTCTGATAATGTGTATTGACCATGGGTGAGTTCTTCTAATTCTTGGTAGTTGAGAAGCCTGCACGTAGTCAACACAGAGCATATTGAGAAAAAATGTTTCTTCATATTCATTGTTATTGTTCTGTAATTTACGAGATTTTGAGAGTAAACACAGAGGACAACATCAAAACCACTTTGGAAACTGGGACCTAGCCCTGCAAGCTTCAGAGAGGGATCTCTTTGTAAAATTTAACTTCGCCTTTAATAAATCTTAGGCTAGTTATGATTGTGATTGGTTTTTTGTTTGGTTTTGATTTGTTTAGTTGATTAAGTGACTATATTCCCATTGGGCTATGGAGTCAAAAATATAACTGTTTTTGCATCAATATTTACAAGAGTTATCATAGGGAAAGCTATGTTGCATTAACTAGATCCTTTAAGATTTTAAATGGATTATGGAGGTGGAAGAAAAGTGAAATTCAGTAGAGATCAAAAATAAATTAAGTATTCTTCAATCTGAATTCATTAGAAAAAATACAAATTGCAAAAACACACAGAATAAGGTGCTCTCATTAACATGTCTTATTCATCACACTTTCTATTTTACAATTGAGATTTCTCAGATTTAAAGAGAAAGGAAAAATAGTGGAAAGCACAGTTACAGAAGAAGAAAATTCACCAGTGAATAAACCACATCAATCCTATAATAAGTCCTTGTATTATTGATTCTCCAGCCAAACTTGAAAATTACAATTTCTTAGTAGGAAAAATATACTCATAAATCAACCAAGAATACTTCGAAGAGTGAAGTATTTATACTAATATTTTACAAAAATGATTACATTACTGTTGTCTCAACAGAAAGTGTATTATTAGAAAAAATTGAATAATAAACTCTAACTGTGACAAAAAATAGGCTTCATGGAGGTGAACTAGAACACTAGCACTATTTTAGAGGAAATAGTTGCTGAGTGGAACTATTTGTGGGTTGCGCTGGCTGTTGTGTTGGCTGATGTGATGGCTTTTCTTAATTAATTTTCACTCCTGTAGTTCACATAATTTATCCCATTGATCTTCATCTGGGATGGATAATTTGATTACCTTTCAGTAAATCTCATCAACCACCCACATATTCCATTTGGACCCACACCATTAATTCTTGTAGCTTTCCACATTCAACACAACTTATTATTTTTAGCAGGTTTTCGGGTCTTGCACTCCCGGAGACGTTTTTGGGCCTTAATGATCCAGGTGGATATTGGTGGCCACCCAACTATTCCATTTGAACCCCCACCATGAGTTCGTTCATTTTTTAAGTTGCAGCACAACTTAATATTTTTAGCAGTTTTTCGATTCCTGAACTTCTGGAGCCGTTTGAGGCCCTAAACGACAGTTTTTGGGAAAATCGGGAGCAAAATGGGTCCATGGACTGATTTTTTTTCACATAAAAAGTTGTACTCCTCAGATAGATCTTTCTAACGAGCTATTGAGCACGTCAAACAAACATCAGATGCCAAATTTACGTCCCTGGGAAGTTGAAACACCAATTTACCCAAACGGGACCCATAGTTTTGGTGCTTCAGCTCCTAGGGTTAGGTTTTTGGATCTTTTAGTTTTTCCATTGTTTATCAATAATAAATATTCCCTCGAGCCTCATTGTAACATAGTTCAAAGGTCTGTAACTTCCAGATCTCTCCTAAGAGATACGCTACCAACACCCTAGCTAGGTTATTTCCATTATGTATGTAATCATATTTCAGTCATTCTTTTATTAATAAAATGAAGCATTATTTCTGCTGTATATTTGTGTTTATGGTTACATCTGTATTCTATTGCATTCTTGCATAAATCTAGATCAGTGGTATCAGAGCGATCTGCTCTTTCTCTGTTTTTATTTGCATGTCCCCAACATAGTCAGGGTATAAGGAGTTAGGGCTCGATCTAGTTGAACCCTTGCAAGATCAGCCTCAAAAACCCTGACGACCTCCCATGGAGGAAGAAAAAAAAGATGAGGGAGCAGGAGATCCTATCGAAATATTGCTCAAGGAGGCTCTCAAGAAACAAAGGAACATGATGATGGATAGCTTTGCTCAGATCCTTCAACGAGTTCCCACCTACGACGCATCTGCATCCAAGAGCCACTTTGGAGGCACCACTCCCTTCAAGCTATAGGTAAAATTTGACATTCCTATATTTGAAGGCCAGATAGATGCAGATGCTATAGATAGATGGTTAAATTATCTAGAAGGGTATTTCTCGGTCCATGATTTCTCCAACCGAGAAAATATAACTTTTGCACTCCTCAAAGCCACTCCCCATGTCAAAGACTAGTGGGAAACCTACTGTGAGAAATAGGATGAAGGGGAACCCTCTCTGTTCTTGGCCACACCCACTTGGAATTCATTCCGAGATGGCATTAGGGAACAATATTACCTCGTGGGGAGCTATGAGGACAAATACATGCAATGGACCACGCTGCGGTAGCAAAGGGATCAAGATGTGCACGAACTAATGAATTTGTTCCATACCCTGCGCATAAAGTTGGGTATTAAAGATTTAGAGAGACATTTGGTGCTCAATTACCGTGGTTGTCTACACAAACACATTCAGGAGGAAATGGAGTTCCTCGACATTACATCGCTTGGCACAACATATCACTATGTCGCCAAGATCAAGCAAAAATTTAAGCAGAAGAAGCGAGACTTTGGACCTGCGAATCCAAAGCCAGGGAAAGGTGCCCCCGAACCATAGAACAAGGGGAAAGGCCAAAGCGAGGTTACTCAGAACAACACCACAAATCCAAAGAAGGACACTGGGAATTGGTGTGAATCTCATAATAGCACCACTCATAGCACAAATGAGTGTCAGGCCAAATAGTCGTTGGTGGCCAAGCTAAAGGCACCCGAATCAGATGCATTTTCTGATCCTGAGTCAGAACTAGACAAAGGCAATGAAAAAGGGAAGAAAATAACTAATTCAGATCCTAGTGCCATTATTTCCACCACCAAGATCCAGAGGGAGGACCCTGAGGATCTAGAGGAGGGGGAGCGCCTCTTCCTTTTGCAGATGTGGGTGAAGGGTTCTCCACTGCAATTCCTTGTCGATAGCGGAAACCAAAAGAACCTAATTTTAGAAGAGGTCGTGAATAAACTTGGCCTACCAACCATAGCACACCTGCAACCATATATCATAGGGTAGCTTCACCCACAGAGAGATATCTACATCTGCCAACAGTGCTGCCTTCCATACAGCATGAATCCATTCACGGATGAGGTATTATGCAATGTTGCTCCTCTTGATGTAGTTGATGTATTATTGGGTGAACCATACTTGTGGAGGCGATATGCTATGTATGAGTCTAGGCCTCATGCTGTTATTATTACTTTGGGAAATAACTTGTACAGGATACCGGAGGTAGTATCGCCTCCTGTCATCTTTTTTACTACTGCAAAACAACATAGTAAGATTGTTTCCCAAGCCAGGAAATTTATTTTCCTTACAACTCACTCACAGGGAAAGAAGAATATTGTGGCCACAACCTTGAAACAAGGATCCCTTGCACGACTGCAGTGGATGGACAAAGTCATGGAGGAATACGAGGACATTTTCTCGTCACTCACAGAGGTTCCTCTACACTGTCAGAACAAGCACTCCATTGATCTGACCCAGACGCACCGCCGCCTGATGTTACCATACCTCCTGCAACTACACATACACAATCCATGCATGTAATATCTAAGGTTGATAAAGAAACCAAAATTACTAAACGCATCCAGCATGTTCACCTGTAGGTCCATGACATCTTCGACAAATCTAATACCTAGTTCAACGGAATTTGCCTCATATCATGGAGGATCTCAACCCAATGGGGAAAATTGCTTCCTAAGGAGGCAGGAATGATCCAAGTGGATATTGGTGGCCACCCACCTATTCCATTTTCACCCACACCATCAATTCTTGCAGCTTTTTACATTTAGCACAACTTACTATTTTTAGCAGGTTTTCAGGTCCTGCACTCCCATAGTCGTTTTGGGGCCTTAATGATCCAAGTGGATATTGGTGGCCACCCACCTATTCCATTTGAACCCCCACCATCAGTTCATTTAGTTTTTTAGTTGCAGCACAACTTACTATTTTTAGTAGTCTTTTCGGGTCCTAAATTTTCAGAGCCGTTTTGAGGCCCTAAACAACATTTTTTTGGGAAAAATGGGAGCAACAAGATTCCATGAACCGATGTTTCTCTCATATAAAGTTGTACTCCTCAGATAGATATTTCTAACGAGCTATTGAACACGTAAAACGGAGATTGAATTCCAAAGCTACGTCCTCAGGAAGTTGAAACACTAATTTACCCAAATGGGACCCACAATTTTGGCGCTTCATCTCCTAGGGTTAGTTTTTTGGACGTTTTATTTTTTCCATTGTTTCTCAATGGAAAATAGGCCCTCGATCCTCATTATAACATAGTTCAGAGGTTTGTAACCATCACATCTCTTCTGAGAGATACGTTACCAACACCATAGCTAGTTTATTTCCATTATGTCTGTAAGCATATTTCAGTCATTCTTTTATTAATAAAATGAAGCATTATTTCCACTGCATCTCTGTGTTTATTGATATATTTGTATTCTATTACATTCCTGCAAAAATATGGATCAATTAATTTTCACTCCTGTAGTTCACATAATTTATCCCATCGATCTTCATATGGGATGGTTAATTTGATTACCTTTTGGTAAATCTCATCAACCTCAGTATATCTAGAAAAGGTAGGTTTTACCACAAAGATGTGATTTACCTCATGCTGAATAAAAAATTCATTTACGATTGCTTCTAGGAATGCTCTACCTATCATACTGCCTTTAATGCTGGAAAATTTGGTGTTGTCCCTAGAAATTTCTTTCAATTTCTTCACATAATATTCCTGAGCTATTAACTTGTCATTAATAACAAACAAAGAAGGCAGATCCTTCTGTGTTAGAGGCTCAATCCTATTGAAGAATATATTCACTACTATCTCAAAACCATGGAATTTATCTTCTAAATGACCAACCATATTATTCTTGGTAAGAATCCTCTTCACTTCTAAGATGGTCTCTGTTCTGTCATCCACTCCCAAGTCATCTACATCATATATATTCTTGGAGTTCAAAAACTTGATGATGTTATTTGTTGTAACATTCATATCTCCAAACTCCTCTTTGATAGTTTTGACAACATCATTTTCCTTTTGAATTAATTCCTTTTGTTCAAAAATAATCTGGATGTAGGGCCAGATTTCATTAATGGAATTCATAATATCTGCCCAGATGATTTCCTTAGCTTGGGCCAAGGTCTGTCCAATGGAAGATTCTCTTTCTAACTTCAGCAATCTCTCTTTTAATTTATGTGCTCTCTGTGTTTCTGCTGAATGTGAGGCTTCAGTCCTTCATCTCCGGGCTTGCAATATTTTGACTTGATCCTGCAACTTCTTTATTTCCTCTGTATGGATAAAAATATTATCCACTGCCTTTGTCAGTTATTTTGCACCATCTATTTTCTGAGTTGTAGAGGTTGTATATGTGGGGATGGTTGTAAGAGGTAAAGCATCCAAAGGAACCATGGATTAATTTTTAAGCTTGCTTCCTCTATTTGATCATTTTTTCCATTTCTCTCTCCATTTGCCTCAACTGTGAATTTTCCTCCATGATAAGCTTCATCATATCAATCTTTTGAGACTTTATTTCTTAAATGTGTTCGGTGACGGGGTCTTCTTTTGCTGAAAACTTCAGTTATTTCCTCAATGTTGCTATGTAAGAATTCTTCTTCTTTATTATCTCCTTTGCAACATTCATGTTGGAGGGATCATATCCTATCTTAACTACCAAGTCCTCCAAAGATTTTATCCTTGTATCCTTGGCAAGAGAGGATATTTTCTCCATCTGTAGTTGTGACTGAATTTTTGCCATGGAAACCTGCAATTTAGATAAAATCATGCTTGTGTTAGTTAAGGTAGAGGAAATCATTTCATCTGTTTTCTTGTGTATCTCCATTTGATCAATGGGATGAGTGTCTTTGATGTCAAACTCAAATGAAGTATTCTTGTAATCAGTTATTGTCTTAGGCTGTGAAATATGTGCCTTAAGAAATTCCATTTGCATTTTACCTTTCTTAGAGTAAAAAGCTGAAAGCAACCTACTCTGAGAACTATAAGTGTGCTTAAAAAATTTGACTGTATGTACTGTTCTTCAAAATATCCTTCTTCAATTTTATTTCCCTAAAGGTACCAAACATTGTCTTCTCTTTCTCCCCTAAGACAACCTTAGTTGTCTGAATATCTTGTTGTTGATCTTGTGACGTTGTAGAAGTAGTAGGACGGGTGGATTGGCCACCAACTTGAGAGGATGTAGGTGTCTCCTTAGTGATTATGACAACCTCATATTCTGAATATTTATCTGGATTGAATTTAGGGTTAAGTTTGGTTATTTTCCTGTACATTATCTTGAACTCTTTTCTTGTAGTATCAGTCATTGAAGGTGACTCTTATTCTCTCATCCTTTTTCCTTTTTTCTCCCATGGGCCAGGATTTTGTGATGTTCATGTAGAAACTAGTTGCTCCTCAACTTCCTGTAAAGTGTTTTCAGCCCACTCCATTTAGTCCATGTATTTATCTATATATGGCCTATGGGTATGTATATAAGGAGTAGTATTTTTTTCTACCCTTAACTTTGAAATGGTTCCTAAGGGATCATAGGACTAGGTAATGCTGAGACTGAAATTAATTTCCTTCAAGATCTTGTCTGCTTCCTCCCCTACTAGCCTAGTGTTGAAAATAAATGGCTGAGTCCGTGTTTTAATCCTGAACTGTGATTCCTTAATTGTTGATGCAAAGTGGATTTCATCAGCATTCAACATCTACTTGATGTACTCTAAAGCAAAAAATCCTCATTGGGAGGAATTTTGGAAGCTTGTAAGGAGAAAGCTCACAACCATAAACTCTCAAATCTGTGTAGTTCTCATATAAATACTAGTCACCTATCTTTTCTTGATCTGATAGATGTAGAATCCTTTTGATGTCTTCACTAATTCTTGGCTCAACTGTACTGCTAAGAAGGCTCATTGCTGGATGTAAAAACAATTCAATGAACTATTTTTATGAATACCTCTTCTTCTCTTTCATTACTAATGTGGTCTAGAATATGGCTGACTACTGATTGCCATCTTCATCCAATTTCTGCATTGAAAATTTAAACCTATCTGCCCAGAAATATAGAAACGTGTAGACTAGAAAAGAGGAATATTTAAACACCTCTTCTATTTGAAATTTTACAAATTGGTCATGAATACTATCTGCCAGAAATTAGCTGAAATTGAAAATGATAGATGGCTTAGAATCTGTGGAAAGTATGGAGAGGAAAGCTATGATGGGCTCATCTATCCACTGGTCACAATAATAGCCAAGGAGGTATGAAATTATTGTGATGATTTGCTTGTCTCTGTTAAGGAAGATGGAGGAAGAGTATGGAGGGTTCTTCTTAGGAAATAGAGTATCTTTTGCTAGGAAAAGGTTAAAGGTTTTAGCCCTTTTGGAAAAATCTAACTAAGTCTAATACAACTCATTAAGGGCTTCTAGCGAGAAAGGGGTGTCATTTTCTATAGAAGGGCCCTGGATCATTTGATCAATGGTTTGTGTAGTGATGGTGAAGATAATTTAACTTGTGGGGGAAATTATGGCTCTTTGACTAGGTATTATATAGACCTGAAATTTTCAGATGAATTTAGGGGCATTGTGAGTATGGGAGAAAATATAGTGAGGTAGGTTTGACTCCCACAGTCCAATGTCATCCGAATTATCTATATATTTGTCATCTAACCAGAAATACATCTCGAATAGTTCAAATTCACAAAGAGTTTCACTCATTTTATAGTATTTGTCAGCCAGAGGGACATAGATCAACAGGAGGATGGATCAAAGGGTTAAATGGATCCTCCTGGCTTTTCTTCTTAGGAGCC
Source organism: Pinus albicaulis (assembly GCA_034641835.2). NCBI lineage: Eukaryota > Viridiplantae > Streptophyta > Pinopsida > Pinales > Pinaceae > Pinus > Pinus albicaulis. The sequence continues at coordinate 49,857 of JAXQQM020076397.1, read as the reverse complement.
ATGATTCAATTTGTTTCAGAGGAATTGAAAGGATTTACCAAGGAAATAGGTTTACCGAGACTGTGTAAATCTTTGGATTGGTCAAAGGGGGCATAGTGAATGCAGTGCTAAGATCAGTAATGAAGTGATGACTCAATATGGAGTTCTGTAAACCTATCACAACAATGGAAAATTTAGATACATGAGAAGAGTAAAAGTTAAACTGGTTTAGAGTGCATGGTTTTATACGCAGTTGGATTTTTTTTTTTATTATGGCACGGATCTGTTATATTAACAATCATTTGTTTAATTAAATGCATTAACAGATTTATTTCCACGGGAAGGGATGTGATTGGAAATAGGCATATGAGCTGGCACGACTGGACTGGCGGACACAACAGATAGTTAAGTGGTTTTGGAATGGCGGATAATGGTAGTTTTCAGGGGGGGTGTGGGTATGAAGTGGCAAGTGGTATTAGTGGAGGGGGGTGTGAAACACAGAGAAGTTGCCATGTCGTCCTGGGCTTGAAAGCTAAAACAACTTTTTTTAGAGCCCCCACCCCCCTTGGCGGTGAAGCTCGGATGGAGAGGGGAGGCCGAAAGTGAATGTGAACAGTTAGATCAGGAGCAGAGGAGATATATGACAGATAGATGGGCGGGGTTTAATGTGATATGACATGACAGGTTGTTAGGTAGTAGTAAGTTTAGATTAAAGTGAAACTTTAGATAGTATGATAAATATGCAAATATTCTCATTTATGCACCCAATGCTTTTAGAGTTAGGATAAAGAGTTTTTATTACTTTTTCCTCTTATATTCATAAATACATTTGAAAACCAAACTTAGGATAACCAATTTAATTATTTTCAAGGCTCCAAAAACACTTCTACATACCCATTGAATTTTATTTCTTTTGCTAAACTAACATTTTTTCTTCTTTCTTCTCAGGGTGCATTTAAGCTAGCAAACCCACATCACTTTATTTATGAAAAAATATAATCTATTCTATCACTTATTTCTCCTATTGATTCAGATTAAGTAGTTAAATCAATTTCATTTTCTAACTAACTACTAATTTACCAAGATTAAATTGTTTGGAAAATATTTATTCACTAACCTAACTAACAAAAAATCACAGTTGTTCATTCATGATTAAGTTGTATGATTTGAACAAAAATCTAGTCATTGTGGCACTTTTGAACAAGCTGAACACAATATTATTTGATGATGATATAAATATAACTAATCTATGAGTAGTGGCATTTGAGTTTGCAGCACTTTCAGCGTTATTTCTATTTTTTATTTTGTGGCATTCTTATTTTCTTTTTATTCTTTTCAATTTTTCTTTCTTTTTGATATACCCTCTATTCATTTTCTTTTACATATATGTTTTTTTGGAAATCATTTGCATATTGAAAATTATTTACAATATAAGATTACGAAGACAAAATATTCAATCACCTTGAGATCCTATAATTTATAGGACCCTAACATTCACTACCATAAATACACTTTCCACACTCGTCACAACGTGGAATACAAAACATACAATCCCAACACAAATTGTCTGGTATTTTTTCTTTTGGAAACTTTCATTGGCACAGTCATAAACAAGCCTTGCATTCCCACATCTAGGGCAAGCTTCAATATCAATTGTACTCTCATCATCATATGAAAGTGAATAATAGTGACCATTAGGATAAAACAATGGTTTTACTGAATGAGACTTCTATAATAAACCACAATCCAAAAGGTAATTCAACTTATCAAGGTGCTCTCTTATTATCCCAGACCACTAATTCTCAACTGCTTCAATTCATGCATGATGCATTCTCTGTGTGCTTTGACATTTTTACAATGCCATCGGCAGTCAACCTTGTGCAGCTTGGAAAACATAACTGCAAAGCCCAGAAACAAGTGCACCACATACAGTCAAGGGCAGAGTAGGGGGTACCAAGATAATGATATTTCACGCAAAAATTCTGAATTAACGAGCTTAACTTGAGCAATTTTAAGATAACAATATAATTTCATGACAAAAACCTAATACACTTGATAGCAAAAATAAAATTCCACAATCAATGGACAGTATGGTTTTGAAAAGAATGGAAAAACTGATTAAGAGAACAACCTACAAGCATTACCTTCCATGCAACATCATTTTCACATAAATGCATTAGCTTCCCATGTTTCCAGATATGTAATGATAATTAAGATAAACCATGCAAGTTGAGGAGTAGCCACCAGTGTGTGAAATAATAGAAGACAAATCAAGAAATGAGAGAAATTTGAAACACATAAGAACATGGAATATCAAATGGAAGAGTTGCACCAGTGCCTCCCTTGAAGGTTTCAACATTTTGGGGCAAATTCTACCTACATTTCCTTCAAAAAATAAGATTCTAATATTTTAAGTTTCTACCCTTTTATCATTGTATTTAAAGGAGACTAGTGATTAGATTCACATGCAAACACATCCATTTAGTAACCCAGTTTGAAATTTTTTTATGGGAAGCACAATTCCATTTCACGAGACCCATGTAATTACATTAACTGAATCTAACTATTTGACATTGCTAATCATGCCAAAATGCAGAAAATATATATTTAGAAAGTAAATATATTTTTATCTTCAAAATTTCAAGTGCAACAAAAAATTCATATTTATGTAATTTATCAAAATCAAAAACTAACAAAGATAGATACCAACCTTTTTAAGCTTTGGACTGATGTCAAATACTTGCTTCAGTCCATCATCTGTAATTTTTAGGCACTCCACTAAAGTCAATTTTTGTAACTGACCTTGAGATCTTTCAGCAAGTTTTAAGAGGGCATCATCAGTGAGCCTTTCACTTAGAGGATACTCCACATGTATGGTTTTCCATAGACGAGGATCATCTTTCACTGCAACATGTAGAGACTTGAAAATTTTTACAATGGAGAGAAGATCTTGCAAGCCCAAATACCAAAGGGAAAAATCAAACCCATCATGGGGTTCTCTTTGTAATTATCCACCGTTGCTACCTTCCATGCTTCCAGAAACAACCTTGGTTTCACCCTGAGAAATCTGGAAAGAATCATAATAAGCTGATGTCTTCATTGAAGGATCTACCAAAGCGTCTTGCAATTGAATATTACAAGTGTCATGCCCATATTTTGCAAGGATCTCTTGCCATCTGTCATGATTTTCCTCCAGATCTCTCGGGAGTGCTTCTTCTCTATAACCTTGGAAGTCTTCCAATAACACACCAACTTTCAAGGTTTATACAAAGAGAAACCTATATGCACAAGATTAGATCTTCCAAAACATCAAATCTTCCAATTTATCCAGAGGCCTCCATCAGGGGATTCTTCACTTGAGCTTAAGATGGTAGGAGAGATTCACCTATTGGAAATATAGTTTTAGAGGCCAACAATTTCTCTTTGTCCTCCTAATTAGTAGGCGATAACTCCTCTAAACATTTATCACTTTCTATAGGAAACATTTAATCAAGATATTTCTCCTGATTCTCAAGTTCTTGAGAGGTTCTTCTCTTAGACTCTCAGTTTTGTAACAATTTATATCTTAGATGAAGAATTTGAACCTCTAGGTCTTGGACCTAAGAAGTTAGATATTTTGTTTATAGGATTTGCAATCATGCTCCCACTACATGTTGTTTCTAATGTATCTTGCGATCTATTCAACAACATAGGTCTTCAACATACAAATATCACAGTGTCCTCTAAGCACCCAACAAGCCTACCCACCTTGGCTAAAAATAGAACAAAGCATGGGTGGTAAATATTCTAGTGTATGGATTTTTCACTTCATACTCATGCACCTTCATAGAACTATCCATCCTCACAAAAAAAAATATCAATAGGGCACTTAAAGGTTTCAATAGAAGGTGGAATTATTCTCCGACTCATTTAAATTCAAGATCATTATTCACATGGCTAATTCCACTTTTCCATTTGAGGGTTTTCTCTCACCAGTGAAACATCAATTTTGATTGGCACATCTCATGGATGGAGAGGATTTGACAATTACAAGGTTTGAAAGAGAGTACGATTGAGGGTAATGATGCAGTGATTGATCTCTCAAATTCAAGGTGCATATAAAACCACAATTTCCAAGGCCTATGGATGAAAACAATAGGCTTGAAACATGAGTTAAGTTGCACTTCTTTAACCACACACAAGAAAAAAAATATCATAAAATGTTATGGAAGGAAATTTTGGCATTATGATGTAATATGTTGTCCTTGATGGCAACCTATTCGATGAGTTTTCCTTGTTGAGCTGAAGATGTAAAATGATGTATCTACAGGTCAGTTTAGATATGGTAGAGAAAGGAAATCTATCGAGTATCATAGAAATGATAAAGGTAATATTTCACAATGTATACGCAGGTTTAATTAAAAGAAGTCGCATATACACGCGGGTGCGAAGAATCCAAGTCGCGTATGTACTTACGGACTTTGTTTATGATACCAAGGGTCCATACCATGGTATTAGCCCACAATATTGAGTGTTGTATCATCTATTTCATTCTGTCCAAGAATACCATCGACACTTGTGGTTTTGTCTCATGGTATTGGGAAAGGATCAAACTATATAAGGAGAATAAGATCATAGTGCAAGGTGTGCATGTGTATGGGTATTGAACGAATATTTCACTCAAAAGTATATCTACATGGATTTGGTTACAGTTTATTGATAGATCTGAAATAATAATGCACCTATGAATACGATGATGGATCATTATCTCTAGATCTAAAATGAATATGTATTTGCTTGATCTATTTACGAAATTTTTAGATCTGTTATCTGGAGAATGTTTGTTGAAGTGAAGGATAAGGTCTGAGATGATTATTTTTTATGAAGAGTTATGCAGTCATAAAATGTTTGCAGATCTATACACAAGTTCGTCTCGGTAAAAGCGCATATATACATAGGTTAGGTTCAGCAAAAGCACATATAGAATCTAGGGTTTTTGCTGAAGTATGTAGAAGGAAATTTCTGATCAGTTTTACTGTATTACTTCTATCTCTTAATGATGTCTTCTTACAGATATGGGTTGTTTGACTATTGATTATGATGCTAGTTGATTGTGATTAAATATTATTGGTTGGTTGGTTGATTGATTATTTAATGAATTATTTGATACAATTACAAGTTTTAGTTTGATCTATGTTCTTTGAGCTTAAATATATGGAGTGGGTCCAGTCTGAAAATCTGATGAAAATAAGCCTACAAGTTGTGTTGTGTTGAAGTTGTTGGATCCAGTGTGAAAATTTTTGAAACGTGGTTCACGGTGGTGCTCAGGGTTGGAGTGTTCAGTAAGGGGGCCATAGCTCTCTTCCAGTGCTTACTGGTAAACAAGATCAGGGGGGTAGTAGCTCCCTTTTGAGAGTGGTTCGTAAACAAGAAGCAGGGGGCATAGCTCCCTTCCAGTGGTAGCTGGTAAATGAGATCAGGGGGTTGGAGCTCCCTTCCAGTAGTAGTTGGAGAATGAGAGAAGGTTGCAGCCTTATGTAGGTGGGTTCCTGCATGCTGGTATGAGTCTGCACCAGTACAAGATTGCAATTAATTTTCTTTATAATAAATATTGAAGACAGAGATGACAGCAGGAGTGGTTTTCTCCCAACTTGGGTTTCCACCTTAAACCCTAGTTTTCATGTGTGTTTCTTATGTGTGATGATTTATTATGTTCTTACTACACATGCTTACATTTTACTAAACATCTGAAGAATGAATGATGCACTGATTTAAGTAAATATCTATCTGCATAATAAGATGTATAGACATATGCAAGTTTCATTAAAGATAGTTGCGTGCATACGCTAGTTGTGTTCATTAAAGTCGAGTATAAAAATCAAAAAAAAAAAACTAAAGATTATTGAGTTATAAATACTGATTCACCCACCCCCCTCTCAATATTTTTCACAACAATTGGAATTAGAACAGGTCCTTCTGTAGAAGCTTAATCGCTTGAAGGAGATCCATAGTAATGGGAAGTCATGAAGAAGTATTTTCCATCAGGCCACCACTGTTCAATGGGATTAATCTATTATTCTAGAAGATAAGAGTAAGAGCTTATTTGCAAAGCTTTGGCGCATACATATGGGGAATCGTGGAAGGAGGTTACCAGTATCCAACATTTTTTCCTACAGATGCAACATAAAGAAAGAGATATGAAACCAATGTAGAAATTGTCAATGCTTTGTTAGGAAGCACGTTAGAAACAAAATTTGTCAAAGTTATGCCGCTAAACTCAACAAAGGAAATATGGGACAAGATCATTCAAATCTATGAAGGTGGTGGAAAGGTAAAAAGTTCCAAACCTCAAACTCTTAGAATTCAATATGAAAATTTCATAATGCATGATGACGAAAGTATTGCAAGTTTATTTCTAATATTTGATGAGATTGTGAATTATATGAGGAATATGGGTGAAGATATAAAAGACTCAACTTTAATAGAGAAAATATTGAGATCTCTAACTCCAAAGTTCGAGTCAAAAGTGTCAGCTATTGAAGAAAAGTAGGATCTGCAGACTCTTATCGTTGTTCAACTTCATGGTATCCTAACTACTTTTAAAATGAAAAGAGGAGGCCCCTCACAAGTCAAAGAAGTTGCTTTTAAGGGATGTGCGAAAGGAAAATAAAAGGAAATTCTCCAGGAATCAAGTTATATATAGGAAGAAGAATAGGCAAATTTTGTAAGGAGACTTCAACTAGGTATTGGAAGGTTCAAAGGTAAGCTTCCCTTCAAGTGTTTTGCTTGTGGTAGAGGTGGTCATTATGCTGCTAAATGTCCTTATAAAGAAAATCATGATAAAGGGAAACAATTTCAAAAAGGAAGGAGTTATTATACAAATGAATATAATGATGGACTGTCAAATGAAGAAGATGGAGATTTTAATCAAGATATGCAAGTGCTCATGGCATGTACCATGGATGATGATAATTTCCCAAAATAAAGGAATCGAATTGAAAATTTGCATAGATCAAGAAAGAAAGGATGTTGTCATGGTTGTTGTTTCTATTGTAAATAATTTGGTCATAAGGCCACTGATTGTAGGTTAAGTAAGATGAAAAAAATTGAGATATTGGAGAGTTCTAGCACACAATAAGAAATTTCAAGCAAAACTGGAAAAGGAAGAAGCACCAGTTAAAAACGTAGGGAAAATTTACCCTATTGCAATCATCTGTTTCTAAAGTTTACTTATCATAATGACTGTAGGAGTGATGTGAGATACATTATAGAAATTATTAATATATCATCACAGGGAGAGCAATATATGGTGATTCCCATGGTTTTTTGGGTAATTCTGGTTGTATTTATTTCTAGCAGTGCATCTAATGTGACAACGGAAGAAAGATACACAATGTATAAGTTCAGGTGGGGATAAAGTTGTGAAATTTTTAGTATTTAAATTTCTATACGCAGGTTTCATGAGCTAAAGCCACGTATACACATGAGTTTTGTTGGATATAGTTGTGTATGTTTTTCTCTCATAAGAAAAATATTGAGACAGACTCAAGAATAGTTTTTGATATGCTGCTGAAAGTTATAATTTTATTGATCTGATGTTGATGGTTAATATCTGCTGATATGTTGTTTTTATCTGATTAATGAAGATACTTTGATGAATGAGCTATTGTGGTGATCAAGAGCACATTTTCAGGGGGAACATTAGCCTTGCTGAGAAGAATGCATTGTTGGCATTATGTTAGTAGCTGAATTATGATCTCTCCCTTGAGATCCTTTGGCCTTGGTTATAAAAATTCATGTTTGTTATTTTATGTAAGGGTCATGTTGAGATATATGATGTAAAATTGTCATATTTAGTCATGTATGTAATTTTTCAAATATGTAAACCCACTTGGTTGGGTAGTTGAGTCAAATTTGTAAAATCACTTGGTTGGGTAGTTGAGGCAAATATTTAATTCCACTTGGTTGGATCATTGATGTAAGTATGAGTCATTGGTGATAGGAAAGGTCATACTTGGTTAAGCTATAGAGTCAAGTACTTCATTAAAAAATACATCTAAATATTCAACATGAGCTCAGAGGGAGCATGGTCAATACAATACACATCCGATCTGCAGAGCTCTTCTTTCTACAAGAAAAGAGAAACCTTGTTTTGATATTGATCCGCCCTTTGCCCTTGATTTCAAAGGGGGATAGTAGCTTGGTTTTTGAATAATTCTTATAATTAATGTATCTAACTGTTGTAGTGATCAAACACAAATATGGTTGCCATCAAGTCCAAAGGGGGAGATTGTTGGCATTATGATGTAATATGTTGTCCTTGATGGAAACCTATTTGATGAGTTGTCCTTATTGAGCTGAAGATGTAAAATGATGTATCTATAGGTCAGTTCAGATATGGAAGAGAAAGGAAATCTAGTCAGTATCAGAGAAATGATAAAGGTAATATTTCACAATGTATATGCAGGTTTGATGAAGAGAAGTCATGTATACACACGGGTGCGAAGAAGCCAACTCGTGTATGTACTTACACACTCTATTTATGATACCAGAGGTCCTTACCATGGTATTAGCCCACAATATTGAGCGATGTATCATCTATTTGATTTCGTCCAAGAATACGATCGACACTTATGGTTTTGGCTCATGGTATTGGGAAATTCTCAAACTATATAAGGAGAAGAAGATCATATTGTAAGGTGTGCATGTGTATCGGTATTGAATGAATACTTCACTCTGAAGTATATCTACATGGAATGGGCTATATTTTATTGATAGATCTGAAATAATAATGCACCTATGAATATAATGATGGATCAGGATCTCTAGATCTGAAATGACTATGTATTTACTTGATATGTTTATGAAATGTTTAAATCTATGATATGGTGAATGTTTGTTGAAGTGAAGGATAATATCTGAGTTGAATATTTGTTCTGAAGGTTTACGCGGTCCTGAAATGTTTGCAGATACATACACAGGTTTGTTTTGATAAAATTCCTTATATACGTAGGTTCGGTTCAGCAAAAGCGCATATGGAACCTAGGGATTTTGCTGAAGTATGCAGAAGGAAATTTTTGATTATTTTTACTGTATTACTATTTTCTGTCAATGATGTCTTCTTACATATCTAGGTTGTTTGAGTATTGGTTATGCTGCTAGTTGATTGTCATTACAAATCAATGGTTGGTTGGTTGATTAATGATTTAGTGAATGATTTGATACAGCTATGAGTTTCAGTTTGATATATGTTTTTTGAGCTTAAATGCATGGAGTGGTTCCAATTTGAAAATCTGATGAAAAGAGGCCTACAAGTTGTGTTGTGTTGAAGATGTTGGATCCAGTGTGAAAATTTATGAAACGTGGTCCATGGTGGTGCTGAGGGCTCGAGCCTTCAGTAAGGGGATCATAGCTACCTTCCAGTGGTTGCTAGTAAACAATATGAGGGGGTAGTAGCTCCCTTCCAGGAGTGGCTACTAAATGAGAAGCAGGGTCATTGGTCCCTTCTAGTGGTAGCTAGTAAACGAGATCAGGGGGTTGGAGCTCCCTTCCAGTAGTAGCCGTAGAAGGAGAGAAGGTTGCAGCCTTCTACATATGGGTGCCTACATGCTGTTATGAGTCTGTGGAAATACAATATTGTAAATAGTTTTCTTTATAATAAATATTGAAGATAAATGCGACATAAGCAGTGGTTTTATCCCAGCTTGGGTTTCCACCCTAAATCCTAGTGTTCATGTGTGTTGCTTATGTGTGATGATTCACCCCCCCCCCCCCCCTCTGAGTATTTTTCCCAATAGAAAATGAGCAAGGAACTTTGGTTCCAACAGCATTGGTGGCATGGTCAACTGTTAGTGAAACCAAAATTCTAATCTCCTTATCATTTTGATCAACTACCACTGTTCTTCCCAGGTCATCTAACTCAGCTCCGCCTTGGCATCAAAAGTGTAATTGCGTAAAAGGAATTTTAGTCTCATGCCAATAGGTCTCCTACGATGAATTCACAAGAACGTAGTACATATACCATTTTTCTCTTCACTTAGCTACCCATGGATTATTTTCCTTTCCAAATATCAATAATTCTTTTCTAAGAAAAATCTATAATAAGAAAAATATTTTACTATATTTTAAAAGGTGAAGATGTCGAAATCATGCCACAAAGTGAAAGGAAATAAAATATCTTTCCTCAAACCACCAAATATATCAAGAAAACAATAATAATTATAATAACAAAACTATATCTATCGATCTATGCATGAGATGAGAACCATAAGCATTCAGGGGACTAAGAAAATCTTTGACCAAAAAAAACCAAAAATTTCAAAGTCAACAAAATCCTCTAAACATAAGCAACAAACAAACCACTAAAATTTTCTAAGATATCAGAGCTAGACATCAACACAATTTCATGTACTTGAATAAGCCCATTTTTGCTTAACGTTGGACTTGTTAAAGTAGTTATTTATCATTTAATACTAGGACACTATATATGTGAAAATAAATAGGTACCAACTTCATCAAATCCGACTTCATTTCTAGTCAAGGGAAGACCAGCTTCATTTCCAGTACCAATATAAAATCACTTCTTTTCCAAATATCAATAATTATTTTCCAAGAAAATATAAAACTCGAAACTCAACAAAATTCCCCAAACACAAGAAACATATAAACCATTAAATTTTTCCAAGATATCATAGCTAGACATCAAGGTAGTTTCATGTAATTGAATGAACCCATTTATGCTTTGCATTAGTCTTGTTAAATTAGTTATTTATCATTTAATACTAGTCAAACACTATCTATGTGAAAAGAAATAGGTCCCAACCTCATCAAATCCATCTTCATTTCCTGTCACAAATAAGAAACAAACAATGTAAGGATTAAATATGAAACATCAATCTTAAAATAACAGGCATCAAAGAAATGTAGCTGCAATGTTACAATTAAAAATTCAAAATATAGAGCCCATTTTTGCCTAAATTTGACATATAGTAATCTTTCATGATCAACAGAACATGTATACCAAAATAAGAGTCCTAGGGTATTTCAATTTCCCAGTTCTCTTCTTGATCATCATTTTCTACATTGTGAACATGATCTTCTCCAAATTAACTTTCATTATGAGCCTCCAAAACATTATGTTATGTATCAAGTTCATTGGATAAATTTGTTATATTGTTTTCTCCCCTTCTATCACAATCTGATCGCCAAAGCGCTAGTGCTCTTTCATATGGAAAATTGTTAATGTCATACTTTGTTACATATAATATTAAACATGTATCCACATGTTTATCAAGATTTTTTCTCAACTTTGACATCAAGAATGATAGTGCACTAGACATTCTCTGATCCTCCATTGATCTGAAAATCATGGTTTGACACAAATATGCTAATTTGAAATATTATGATATGTTTTCTTGCAGGTATTGGCTAGCACTTAAAGTAGTCCATAATCTTGTTATATCAATGTTTTCATTAGGATTATCCAAAAAAGGAGATTTATTCCACATTGTTTCAGGAAAGTGTCCACCTTGTTGATACAAATTTCATGAATCTAAAATACCTTCAATCTGTTCTCCGTGTATCGAGAATTTCTTGCAAAACTGGTCTACTAAACATTTTAATCTCTTTTGAAAATTGGCTTTTAAATTTCTTGGACATTGAAAATTGTTCCAATATTGAGGGTATACCACACACATGGCCTCCAACAATACATCTCAAGGAAACCGTTCTCTTATCTCTAACGATAGTGATCTTGCAATTTATCAAATTTTGTCTCACTGAAATCACAATATTATGAAATTTGTCTATTGACATGGGAAAATATTTTGTGATTCGTCCCATCTTACTAATATAATGAAAGGGAACCATATACCCACGCATTGTGACACATAGTATCCCTTTTTCTTCAAACATAAAAACAATTTCAGTATTTTCTATATTGATGATCTTAGTCCAACTTGTAAACTCTGGACCAGTAAAAGAGTCTGGATCATATACAAATTATACAATGAAAGGCATGTTGACTCTCTCACATGTGTGTATTTAACAATATACATTTTGTGATTCTGAGACATTTTCACGAGGACAATCATTTCATGTAGCATAGGAATAATTCCAACCAATGTCAATAATGTCTTTGCATCGACCCTACTAAAGATTTGAACTCACTAAATAGTCTTTGATTTGTTGCATTTAATGAGATCCATCTTGTATCAACATATTTCAGTAGTTTTTTTCCATCTGTAAAACCATATGCAAATTTTTGAAACTCTAAATATCGTTTGGGACTACGAGAAAAGTATGCATGAGTCTCACGTACAAGATATTCAACTTTTGAAACTAATGGAAACTTTCTTACTATTTTAAATGTGAGATTCATCCTATGAGCCATACAATGAAAATTAAGCATATATGGTGAAGGTTATAGTTGTAGTCTAACAAAAATTACATTCCTTGGTCCTTGCATTACCAATGCTCAATCTGCTCCAACACATACCAATCTTTTTGCAATCATTAAATGATCCATACCACTTTCCTTCAAACTATTAAGAATGATTTCATAATTATTTCTAGTTGTAGAAGTATCTCTCACATTTTTAATCCCAAGTAGATAAGAATGCCTAATATGGTCATTAACCATATAAATGCTCATGCAGATCCATGAAGTATTATCTATAGTTGTAACCTCATCCAAAGACAATGCCAGAAACTTAGCATCTTCAATCTCCTATTTGAAATCATTATTTTCTACTTGAGCTAGATATCTTACCCATTCCGAACCACTGTTTACAAACCAACTAGGAGATGGAAAGTTTGGCACATGAAGAAAAGATAGAAATTTCATGTGCTCTGGATAATCTGTCATAGGACAACCTTTACATAAGATGTGAAATACAATGCTCAATTATATCATCTTGGATAAAAAAATCTTTCCATCATCTTTTCAAATGGACATATGATGGTTCCTCCACTTGCCTCAAGTTTCCTCTTACTTATTAAATATTTTTTGTATTCTTCCAAACATTGGATATGTTGACATTCCTCAAAATATTTCCATCTAACAATAGATTTTTCTTTACGATTATAATTTTCTTTTAATACAAGTTTCCTGCATGCTTTTGTACTGTATCTAGCTTCATCTAAAATTTCACTACCTTGCAACTTTTCCAACTACATGCAATACATCTAGCTTCTCGTAAAACCTCATTCACATTTGTAGGAGGTATTTCTTCAATAAATGGAAAACTTGAGACCCAATCATCTTGGAATTGTCTTCCTATAGTCCACTGGCCTTTTTTCCTTTTCCGTGAATGGTTTGTGTCACCCCCCAAGGAAAAATATTTACCATTTTCATCACTAATTTCTGTTGAAATTTCATTTATCTCACCCTGATCACTTGAGGAACCTATTCTCTCATCCATCATATGGATATCAGATGCATTTTCACAAGATTTAACATCTCTCTTAGTAACAAATTATTCAAAGGAGCTTGAAGCATGAAAATAATGTGTATTCTTGGATTGAGGCTTTTGAAAGTATGATAATACATCCATTTTCCTTGATGGTTTCTTCCCAGGATTAGATTTTCACATCTCACTTAATATTCCAGAAGTAAAATTTCAAATTGATCTAGAAACCTGCATCAATAGTTTTCAAGAGCTGAAAATTACAAGATTTGTAAGTAGCATTCAAAGTAAGATAAGTGTAATGTTCACAAAAAACATTAAGCAATTTTGTATTAAAATGTTGTGCCAATCCCAAAATAAAAATTAAATCATTATACACAAAAAAATAACATCATGTTTCATCATCTATAAACAAAGAACATCATTCAAATGTAAAATATATAAAAATTTCCATTAAATTAATTCATATCTCCAAATCACCTAATGAAAGTTAAATTTGTGACAAAAAAACTTACTTTCATCACTTGGACTTGTGATCCAAATCCCAGCTCCTACCCTATCTCTTCTTGTTGATCCATCAAAAAGTAGTGACCACCAACCTTCCACTTCCTTATTATTGACTTACTGATCTTCTAGATTTTCAGACTGCTAAATTTCAGATCTCTAATTTTCAGTTTTCTTCTCATCCTCTGCTTCATTAGTCAACTCATTGAAAAGAATAGCAGATCCAAGTTTAGTATCAAGAGCATAGATTGGAAAATTCTGAGGTTTGACTTTACTACTGACCATGTAAGCCATTCTTGTCTATGGATACAATCTCCTTTGCTTACCAAAAATAGGTATGGTGGCATAGGTAAGGTCCATCTGCATTGTACCTTTGATTTTCGCTGCCCATGACCTTAATAATAGCATACTGAACATCAGTGGAATGTCTACTACCATGATGTTCATGACCACAGTCTTAGCAGGAACTTTTGTTAGACCAACAATAACATCCTTAATTAAACCAATGCATTGAAATCTTTTTGAATCAAAAGAAAACAAGTCCTTATATGGTCTAGTTATTTCTAACCCCATCCTTTCCATTACTTTGGGCATAAGATTGTGAGAGGCCCCTGAATCCAACATAGCATTATGTAATGTCATTTCATGAATGCTAAGGCTTACATAAAAAGGAGGCACCTCCTCATTCTGTTCATCTTCTAATCTTGGACCCAAGTATATGGTTGGGTGATCCTCTTGCACATGTAAGATATCAGTAGCTCCTGCTTGCAAATTTAACATTTTAACAATCTTTCTTATATACTCATTGACTTTGAGAATCTCACCAAAAGGTACTAGAATTTTAATCTTAGAAATTTCATTTTCCAAACTGAAAAAAAAAACATATTTTCCAGCTTCTTTGATAGGAGGAAGAGCTAGCATATATTTCTTACCTTCACCGACCTTAGGAGCATATTTCTTGCCATCAACAACCTTAGGTGTATCTTTCTTAGGCTGTGTTTTGTTTGCAATGATAGGCACATTTCTATTTCTAATATTGTACTGCTTTTGCATTTCAAAGATAGCATGTTGATATCCTTTGAGATAATCTGAAGGTTCCTCTCCATGATTTCCTTAATCTGATTCATCATGTTCCTCTTTAGTAAAGAAAATTCCAGACATTTCTTCATCAAAATAGTGAATAGACTCTTCGGGAATTTCAGGTTCATCTTCTTCATCAACTAAGTTCTGCTAGCAAGGAGGTCTCACTGGAGGATCAGGTTGTTGATTTCTGTTTTCTCTTGATCTCTGTTGATTCTGAGGTCTCCTGAACTGAGGGTTTCTAAACTGAGGTCCATGTTATGTAGGAGGGGCAGAGATATTCCCAAGGGCCAACCTATCCATCAACTTTTCCATTTTTTTCATCATTGAATAAAACTTATCATCAAAAGTAGAGGTAGAAGGCTTCCCTTCTTCTTTTAACTTAGTCTTACCCATTTTTTACTTTTTGGCTACTATCATGTTAATCTCCACCTTCACTGCATCATTTTTCATTTCAGCAAGTGTAGGGGATTCTCTCTCTCTCAGCATTATAGAAAAGTCATAATCAAAAGCTTCAGCATATCTCATTTGAGCTAAGGCCAATGGAGGTTTTAAATGGACAGGAATAGAGTCATAAACCTTATTAAACCTCTTTGAAAATTTTTTAACAGTTTCATCAACAACTCTTCTTAAATTGTTATACTTAGTGAGGGCTTGTATTGGATTAGTTCTATTTCCGCATTTTGTTAAAAAGGTGTCTTCAAACTAATTCCAATTGTGAATACTTCCAGGAGTAAGGGCTTTGAACCACTTCCTAACTTCACCAGTAAAACTCTTAGCAAACAATCTCAACCTAACATCTTCATGATCAACCTCCTCCCTGTCTATAAAATCATTAAATTGGTCTACATGTTCCTTTGCTGTAATCTCTTCATCACTTCCCCAAGTTTTGATTCTAGCAGCATATTTGCTAAGGAGGTCATGTAAAACAGCTAGAATAATAAGAGGGGTGTATCTAGCAGGTGTAGCAGGTGGAGGAGGTAAATTTGTAGCCATGGTAAAAGGGATTGTGGTAGCTTTTGGGATAGCAGCAGTAGAGGATGAAGAACTATTATGAGGAGGACTATTTGGTCTTTGTTGTCCACTAACAATTAAACTCCAATCAAGAAGAGGTAAACCATGTTTACTTTTCAACAAGACTTCAAAAGGGTCAAGCTCTTTCAACTTATTTAAAGACTCTCTTTCCAACAACAACTCAGAAGTAACAACTTCCCAAAACTCCTCTTTGTCTTCTTCTGTTACTAGGGCTAAGGTATCAATGCCTCTCTTATGCAAGTCTAAGATGATTTCAGTTAATTCTTTTTTACTTTCAGACCTAAACAAGATTTCCTGGATTTTATCATCAACTCTTTTATCTTCAGGACTTCTTAATATTTCAGAGGATAAGGATTTAAAATGTGATGGAGTACCTGATATTTCAGAAATTCTTTGACTACCTCTGGAAATAGTGTTTGGATTTTCCACGATGGTAGGTGGATCTGGGTCAGGATCATTCCTCATGTATTTCCTTCTCGAAGCCACCTTTTATCATATGAATTTTGAATGGAGTCACCAAGGTAGATGTAGCCTCAAAAAGCTTCCTGGGCTCCTGCTACCTTCAGAAGTTCAGCTTCAAAATTTTGGGAAAGTATAATCTTCAGGCTCCTAGCAGACGCACCAAAATGTTATCACAAAATTGGATCTAATAGGCTGCTTGATCAGTCAACTTCATGTAACTATTTTAAACCTAATATTTTGACTGAGGCTTAGCCTCCTTAGCCTGAGAGGGCTCTCTCAGGGTTAATGATTTGGATAAAAATATAGATGGCTAACTCTATTTGAGTAATGAACAGATAAATGAAAAATATAGGTCGAGAATCATATTAGCATCTACACATTGGGCTTATGGAGTCCAATAGCTCAGTAATCCAATGAATCTACTTAACATGGAAGTTGAGGCAGATCAGAGTTTTAGTCAAGAGATAGACACATATGAAACTGTAAAAAACATAGTCAGTTCACTTATATAGGAAGTCAGAGAATCTAAAAGATGAATTCTGAGTAATATAGATAAAAACCAATGCAATAGGATAATAAAGAGATGAAAATAGAATAGGAAAAAACTGAAACTCCTTCTGAATCTCAAGTTCGTTAAGTAGAAAATCTATGCATTAGCTGAAAACCACTCAATTACAATAAGCACAGTTTTGCCAAAAATGTCCAACCCCTGACAAATTCGACCTCTTGGTATTTAACATACATCTTACAACATGAGATGATCTACCTCTAGGCTAGATACATCAAATTTCTTACTCCTGCCTCCTTGCATAACCATAATACATGGAATTTATTACAAAAAGACACCTAATCTGTTTAAACAGTCCTATTCCAAAAAGGACTCAAACTACTTATTGCTAACTATAACAACCTTATCTATTCAAATTTACATCATTGCCATGTGTATCATCACATGGTCGAATATGGATGATGGGCTTCAACTCTTCATGACCATATTGCTGACCTCCACCAAAATAGGAAACAGTCCCCTGTATTATAGGCGTAAAGTCTTGTGCATTCTTTGAACATTTTGACCATGATGTACTCTTTATTTCGAGGTCCTTAGCTATTTGAAGTTGATTTAATACATCCCAAAATTCCTCCTTAGGCTCTAGTTGTCCAAACCACCTCCAAAGCTGTTCAAAAGAGTTGTAATGTACTGCGCTATGAAAACACAACAGTTTCGCAGCGCCTTTATAACATTGCCATTTTAACGCTTATTCTTCAAATTTTTGACTTATTTCCACTTGCATCATTTCATTTACCCTTTAATACATCTCCCATATCAATTCCAGTCCTTAACTCGATTTTCAACCTTTCAAAAAACAAGTAAAATGAGCAGAGAAGCTACTATAGCAGTTTCGTAGCGCTTTTCTACTTTTTTACATTGTCTGAGCTACAAAACTACTGAGTGTGCTATTTTGTCAAAAAAATTCAAAAATGAAAACTGTAGTTATGCCAAAAATTTGAAATACACCTGTCTGCAACATCTAAAAACCATATTAACTATAAAAACATAGTCATTGTAGCTTTCTTGAGGCTCCTTCTTCATTTGCACTTGATTTAGCTATTGGCTCCTCAATGATAGTTATTTTAATGCCTCTGCTCTTTAAATCATCCAGAATCAACTTCAATTGCTGCTCCAAGTCCTGCATTTGATCTTTAAGTCTTCTGTTATTATCTCTCAAGTGAGTATTTATTATTCTGACAAACTTAGCTTTGTTTATTGCTGGAACTGTCCATTTGAAAAACTGCTCTGCACTTCTTGGAGTTTCAGAAATAGAATCAGTTTGTCCTTCCCACAGTGCCTTCATCCCGTTAAACTGTGCTTTCTCAACACTATGCTTTCTATCCCTTTTTCTCATGACAACAATTTCCTGGTTTGCCAACCTCAATTTTTCCTTAAGATGATGAAATTTTTTTTCTCTGTCATTTCTTCTTTTCCCCTCTTTGTTTTGTTGGATGTATGCTTCACTATAGGTGATGAGAGATCAACAACTTCTTTAGGAGATTTCGGTGTCTCAGTGGGTTTATGTAATTCATTGCTGCCTTCCTTCAGTTTCATAGCATGCCTAGTCATAGGCTTTCTTGCTTGAAAGATGAAAGTTGCATCTTCCCCAATGAACTCTAGCTTTTCGGCAGACTTGTACTTTTTTAGTTTATGCTCATCTTTCCCAATGAAGTCAGCTTGAAAAATGGGTGTCTGTTCTATGTCAATAGCATAAGGAATGTCCTCTAGATTTCCCTTCGCTACTGAGATGTCCTTTGTAGCAACTTCCTTTCCTTTTGATGCCATTGCTTGGCTTCTAGTTACTCTTTTGATTTCTTTCTTACTGATTGTTTGTTTATGTTTTGCATCTTTCACAACCTTTGACCTCTGTTTTGTAGGTGATGGAGTTGTTGTATCAAGCATTTGTATCTGCTCTGCCCTTTTCTCAGTTTGTTTCCTTGGATTAAGTTTTACAAATTATTTTGGTTTTATAGCCACAGGTTGACTTGGTTCTACTGGTAGTGGTGATGGAACTCCTTTAGCTTTAGGGTTTCTTGCAAGGGTTAGGGTTTCCAACTCAATACCATTTATAAACAAGAAATATGACCAATCCCTTCCTATCTTCTGAAGTTCATCTAAAATCAATAAATTCATTAAACCATGATGAAACAAGGATGTTTCACTCCCTTCAGACTTCGCTTGCACCTTATCAGCCATATTTGCAATACTCCTATGCAGATAAAAATGCAAATCGAGTGAAATCTTACCAGTGAAATGCAGAAGTAGCTTGAAATGATATGAGTAAACCTTGTGATATATGCCTTCACATGTAAAATACTTCTGTATGTTGAGGAGCAGCTTCGAATAAGTGTCTTTAATGCAGCCTCTAGGGATAGCATTATTAAGGTCCATGTCTGTGTATTTAGGCTTCATGAATTTTTCGCTTTGCTCCATATCAGACTTAAAACTTTTAAACCAAGTTTCTTGACCTCTTGGTATCTCTATAATGACAACAATGGTCTCTGGTGTAACAGATATTCTTAGCATTCCAACCTTACTAGCTGTTCCATTAAAATTCATGGAAAATTCTTTGGATACCTGTGGATGAGAGCCCTGCAACTTTTCACAAAACTGTAAGCATCTTACTTTTCTAAATGCCTCCATCACTTTTGGGTCTTCAGTTATTGACCTCATATCTTTACGTTCATGTCTGAAGCACTGTCCTCCTCTGTGAATTTTCTTGTCTTCTACCACAGTTTTCAGAAAACCTGTTAGCCTCGCTTGATAAATTGTATCAACCTCGCTTGAATATATGTAAAAACAGCCTTGCTTGATAAATTTGTATCAACCTCGCTTCATATTTTCGCGAAAGGAAAACAAGAATGACCAATTAGGAAGGATTTTGAAATTTAAAATGTCATCTCATAACTGAATGATGCCTCATTCATAGCCTATAATGACAATGATGACTGCAAACATGGGTGAGTACATCAAATTTCATCATTTCTTGACTCATCATACCACTAACTTACACTTTCCCAAAGGTTTCTGACATTTTCCAACTCATTTGACAAGATAGTTATAAATCTGCACTTTCATAGCACCTGCAATGCAATTTTTCATGTTTGTGCTACGAAAATATCAACATTTTCGTAGTGCAAAACAACTTTTTTCAACAGGTGGCACTACGAAAACAGGGTTTTTTGGCTAATTGAATAGTTTTGACCTAAAACTTTAGGAAATGACCCACAAAATGAAAATAATGAATATTTGACATGAAATAAGTTTATAAAGGACTTCATTTGAATCTAAGGATGGGATTTAAACCATAAAAATATAAAACCTACCGTTGACCAAACCTATATTGACTTCTAAACCCAATTTTGAACCATGAAATTTTGTAACTTTGTCACAATGATGTGCTAAAATTTTTGGGTGATAACAGCTGGGATGCTACCTTTCTAGAATATGTATACAGTAGGATGTGGGGGATAACGTAAGATCTTACTCCACCATTATTCTTCTTTGTGTGATTCTTATATTAATGAGTTAATATAGCACACATTTTCAACCAAAAAAAATACTATAAATGACACGTGGAATTAATTTATTTCCATGTTTAGAGGTTAGGTCATTAATATGTTGAATCTTATATCTATATTTGAGGATGTAATTTCAAGACCCAACTTTTCCATGAGCCCATCTTCACACCCTTCTATGTAACGTCTAGAGAGAAAGTTATCAACTAAACTTTTAGAATATCTTCATTTAAAATCAGTAGTGCAACATCCACTATTCTCTACAGAAATTTGGTGATACATCTTATTCCTCACTAATAGGGTATATAGAATATTTTCATTTAAAATAAGTAGTGAAACATCCATTGTTCTCTACAAAAATTTTGGGATTCAACTTATTCCTCACTAATAGGGCATATATGTTGAAAATATGTTGTTTGGAGCATTATTAGATCATATTCCCTCTCATTATGATGAATTAGAGGTAGATATAGCAGTATAATGGATTGATATACTAGTGAAGTATTATGAATAGTAGTTTGAAATATCATTCGTGCAACAGTTTCGTGATCTCATTGGAAATTCCAGTCAGCTGAATTTCAGTCCCATTGGCAGGAAGGGAAGGAGGAAGTGGTCATGCCATTTATTCAATTACAATGAACTGCTCTTTATTTCTTTTGATCAACTGGCTAACAAAAATGTGAGAGAAAACAAATGGTTTTACAACAATCAGCTTGAAAATAAAAATATATATACTCATTATTATTCCCATAAAAATTTAGTTCCAGAAAATGGGCATTGCGTACAAGGTTCAAATAAAGTTCATCACATTTGAGGTTAGGGTTAGGGTTAGGATTAGGTTTTTGGCTCAATCTAAAGTTATAAAGGTAAGGCTAAGGTGAGGAGATGAGACTCAACAACAACAAAAGATTGAGAGAGGCTTCCTAGTGAGTGTGTGTTGGGTAAGAGAGAGTGTAGCGAGGTTGGTGATCAGTTTTGTATTTCCTCAGTTGAGCCATTATCCCAAGATAGGATCCCAAGTAAGTTCCATGATTAATTTGTTAATGAATAACTATTAATTGGGAAGAAATTTGTTTATGTATGTGATTCAGATCGAGTTTTTTCCTTCCACAATATTTTTCGTGTTAAGAATGTAGTTGTGTATTCGTTCAGTTAATAATGGTTGAGAACCAAATACCAAGTTTTGGGTACGGGAGATTCTAACACAAGGGACCAAGTAATTCCCCTACAAGACCCTGAGTTGGATGTCACATGACAAACACACAGTGCAGTGCAAGGATATCTTAGAACTAGAGACAAGCCAATGTCCATGCTTCAAGCAACCAATGATCAATTCAAATATTCTTGTTTGAAGCCTTTATTGTTAGGAATGATGGGGGTCTTAAAAATGTCACACGAACTAGGATCCCAACCATGATACATGAAATAGTATTGGCTATTCTCCAAATGTCTTGATTAAACAATGCATTAGGCCCTTTACAATGAGTGAGGATTTATTGGAGTATCCCCTCCATTTTATTTGGTTGCTGCCTCTAGTGTAATGCCACCAGATGTGTTCCCTTTTTTTGGTATTCTGACTCTTGGCTTCATTTCTTCTCATGTATCTTTCCTTGTCCTCTCTTAGACTAGTTGCTTAGCTTCGTGAAGCTTCACTAGTTTCTTATTTTTTAACATATTAAGCAAAATTCAAGCAGTTCAACATGTTGTTTTACTTATCCTTCCCTTGATGAATTGGTTATAAGAAGTTCAAACCTATCCTCTATAATTTTCTATGATAAAAGTGAGAAGGAAGGCAACTAGTCAGTTACAAGTGATATTTACACCCTCCATAAAGAAGATTGAGGACTTGGGCTAATTAAAAACCATGCTCCAAGGACGATTTTAGCAACTAAATGTCTTGCAAGGACAAATGAAGGAGAAACTCCTTATGAGGTAGTTGTCAAGCATAGGCTAGAAACATCTTCACATATACACAATTTCCAAGTCCCTAATGATTTATGATATAATCATAGGTGCAAATTCCTTTAATTTTCCTAGATGAACAATTCTAAAAAAAAACTGGAATCATTGCAAGTAATATTTCATGAGCTTGACTAGGAGTTAAGGATTTTTAAGAGTGTTCTTACACAAAGACACCAAGTGGGCCACATTGCTAGGTGTGCAAGGAAAAAACTATCAAATAATGGCTTCAGGTGTGAATAAATTCACATTCAAGCTTGAAAACCATAGGTCAATTAACCACTTCTAAATTTCTAATGTCTCTCAATTGTATAACGAATATTGATGTTGTAGATAAATTTATTTTATCTACAACATCAGTCATTATGAAATAATAGAGTGGGAACATCATTCTACAAAAGCTAACAAGGTTAGGATTTAGAATCTTCTCTTGCAAAACAATCGGGGGCCTCTTTTCTAATGCCTCAACAAAAGTGTATTATATGTGTATCTTATCTACTATTGTACTTTATTCAACTTAAATTGTGACTTTTAAGGGTGACTTGGTCTAAATTGATCACTCATATAAAAATGTATTTTATAGTCATATAGCTAACAAACCTGATCAAAGATGATTGTGTTCCACTAATTTCATACTACTATGTATCTAAATACAATCTTGAGCGGGAAGCATGTGTACAATTCAACAATCTCCTCTTTTGTTTTGAATGCTTCCTCCCTTGTTAATGGACTTGTATCCAAGTATTTTGCATTGTTGTCACAGTGTTCATATCAATTGGTATCAAATACTAAATGATAGGGCTTTTTCATAATTCCCAGTGCTTCAGGTAATTTATATGCACATCCACACCTTCTTTGCCTGTTTTTAAAATACAATTTGTGCACCATTCTTCAATTTTTCCATAATCATGGTTTATGTTTATTTACATCTCTTTGTACCACAATTATACCGCAAGTATACCAACAGTCGTGAGGAATAACTAGGATTACTTGGAATAGCTAGAAAGATATGCCATTAAAAACTATCAAGTATTTGAATTTTGGGCATTCCCTTTGGTATTCATATCTTTAACTTAAACAATAATGGTGGATGTTGAATAGATTTCATAGTAACCTTCATAATTGGATGTATAGGAATCTATCACTAAGCAATAAGATAACTATCTTCAATGGAATTTCACTTACTTGTATGGGAGTATTTGGAATTGTTAATATTGTGTCCATATCAAGAATAATACCCATTTTCCGCATTTCTATATGTTCTTGCATCTAATGATGCTCTTGAATATACAATCTAGTTTTTTATCTTAGATATATTGGATTAGATATGCTTCTACTTTTATCGAAGTGGCCATTCTGCTCCAACATTGTATCAACACTAATGTACTTAACAATTCCATGGACTTATTTCTGGTCATTTGTTGCACATTGATAAACTTATCTCATCCTATTATCTTATCTGGAAAACTTCTACACATTTGACAATACCCTCTTCCACTTGCATACTTTATCCTTTGCTTTCTTGCTTGTATTTGTGTATTTCACATAGTTGTTACTGAGTTCATACTAGATAGGAATGTCCACTTACCACATTTTATTTGTTCTACTTATAATAGGCAAGGAAAATATCTAGACATTGCACAACTACATGGCAAAGCAAAGGTATATTTCTTCCTAAACAAACAATTACTGAATTTCTTCTTCGTTGATGACTTAAATACTTTGGAATTTTACTTGGAAGTCAACAACCAATAGATTGCACTCTGCAATGTCTAGACATTTCAATTAAATGTTGCAATCAACACTTCAATCGTGATATTTGCACCCTTGGGAGATATAAGGGTGGAATTGTTTTAGGTGATATATCTACTCAAAGGACAGTTTTGATAACTTCAAATCTTGTATGAATAATAGAAGAAGGAGATTCAAAATGGATGTAAAAGGATCTATTCAATAGGATTACTATCTTAGATACCATGGTTTGCAACAAGCTAGAATATATCCTCCCTAAATTTATGTGGGGCAAATAAAGGAGGAAATAAAGGCTTCAACTGCTTGCTTAAAAGTTGGGATACTTACACCCTCAATAGCAATAAGAGAGGACATTGGATGAATGATATACTCAAGGAACATATTTAGAAAGTATACTGAAGGAACATATTTAGAAAGTACATGGATTGTAAGGGTGATAAAATAAGAATCCACCAAGTCTTTATCTAGGATATTGACCAGATATTGAACATTAGAGTTCAGTGCTAAGGTTGGTGTTATCACAAAATTGGATCTGATAGGCTGCTTGATCAGTCAACTTCATGTAACTATTTCAAACCTAATCTTTTGAATGAGGCATAGCCTCCTCAGCCTGAGAGGGCTCTCTCAGGGTTAATGATTTGGATAAAATATAGATGGCTAACTCTATTTGAGTAATGAACAGATGAATGATAGATATAGGTTGAAAATCACATTATCATGTAAACATTGGGCTTATGGTGTCAAAAATTTCAGTAATCCAATGAATCTACTTAACATGGAAGTTGAGGCATATCAGAGTTTTAGTCAAGAGATAAACACATATGAAACTGTAAAAAACACAGTCAATTCATTTATATAGGAATTCAGAGCATATAAAAGATCAATTCTGAGTAATATATATAGACATCACTGCAATAGGATAATAAAGAGATGCAGATAGAATAGGAACACACTAAAACTCCTTCTAAATCTCAAGTAGGTTAAGTAGAAAATATCTGCATTAGCTTAAAACCAGTCAATTACAATAAGCATAGTTTTGCCAAAAATGTCCAACCCCTGACAAATTCGACCTCTTGGTCTTTAATAGACATCTTAAAACATGATATGATCTGCCTCTAGGCTAGATACATCGAATTTATTACTCCTTCCACCTTGCATAACCATAAGACATGAAATTTATTACAAAAAGACACCTAATCTGTTTAAACAACCCTATTCCAAAAAGGACTCAAACTACTTATTGCTAACTATAACAACCATATCTATTCAAATTTACATCATTTCCAAGTGTATCATCACATGGTCGAATCTGGATGATGGGCTTCAACTCTTCATGACCATATTGCTGACCTCCACCAAAATAGGAAACAGTCCCCTATTTTATAGGCATAAAGTCTTGTGCATTCTTTGAACATTCTGACCATGATGTACTCTTTATTTCAAGGTCCTTAGATGTTTGAAGTTGATTTAATACATCCCAAAATTCCTCCCTATGCTCCAATTGTCCAAAACTGCCTCCAAAGCTGTTCAAAAGAGCTGTAATGTACTGCGCTACGAAAACACAGCAGTTTCGTAGCACCTTTATAACATTTCCATTTTAATGCTTATTATTCAAATTTTTGACTTATTTCCACTTGCATCATTTCATTTACCATTTAATGCATCTCCCATATCAATTCCAGTCCTTAACTTGCTTTTCAACCTTTTAAAAAATGAGTAAAATGAGCAGAAACGCTGCTATAGCAGTTTCATAGCGCTTTTCTGCTTTTTTACACTAGCTGTGATACGAAACTGCTAAGTGTGTAGTTTTGTCAAAAAAATTTAAAAATGAAAACTGTAGTTATAACAAAAAATTTAAATACACCTATCTGCAACATCTAAAAACCATATTAACTGTAAAAACACAGTCATTGTAGCTTTCTTGAGGTTCCTTCTTCATTTGCACTTGATTTAGCTATTGGCTCTTCAATGACTGTTAATTTAATGCCTCTTCTCTTTAAGTCATCTTGAATCAACTTCAGATACTGGTCTAGGTCCTCTATTTTATCTTTAAGTCTTATGTTATTATCTCTCAAGTGAGTATTTATTATTCTGACAAACTTGGCTTCCTTTATTGCTGGAACTGTCCATTTGAAAAATTGCTCTGCACTACTTGGAGTTTCAGAAATAGAATCAGTTTGTCCTTCCCACAATGCTTTCATCCTTTTAAACTGTGCTTTCTCAACACTATGCTTTCTATCCCTTTTTCTCATGACAGTAATTTCCTAGTTTTCCAACCTCAATTTTTCCTTAAGATGTTGAAATTATGTTTTCTCTGTCATTTCTTCTTTTCCCCTCTATGTTTTGCTGGTTGTATGCTTCACTATAGGTGATGAGATATCAACAACTTCTTTAGGATCTTTAGGTGTCTCAGTGGGTTTATGAACTTCCTTGCTGCCTTCCTTCAGTTTCATAGCATGCCCATTCATATGCTTTCTTGCTTGAAAGATGAAAGCTGCATCTTCCCCGTTGAAATCTAGCTTTTTGCAGACTTGGCCTTTTTCAGTTTATGCTCATCTTTCCCAATGAACTCAGCTTGAACAATGGGTGTCTCCTCTATGTCAATAGCATGAACAATGCCCTCTAGATTTCCCTTTTCTACTGGGTTGTCCTCTGTAGCAACTGCCTTTCCTTTTGATGCCATTTCTTGGCTTCTAGTTACTCTTTTGATTTCCTGCTTACTAACATCTTGTTTCTGTTTTGCATCTTTGATAACCTTTGACCTCTATTTTTCAGGTGATGGAGTTGGTGTATCAAGCATTTGTATCTTCTCTGCCCTTTTCTCAGTTTGTTTCCTTGGCTTCAGTTTTACAAATTCCCTTGGTTTTACAGCCACAGGTTGACTTGGTTCTACTACTGCTAGTGATGGAACTCCTTTAGCTTTAGGGTTTCTTGCAGGGGTTAGGGTTTCCAAATCAAAACCATTTATAAACAAGAAATATGACCAATCCCTTCCTATATTCTAAAGTTCATATAAAATAAATAACTTCATTGAACCATGATGAAACAAGGATGTTTCACTCCCTTCAGACTTCGCTTGCACCTTATCAGCCATCTTTGTAATACTCCTATGCAGATAAAAAGGAAAACCGAGTGAAATCTTACCAATGAAATGCAGAAGCAGCTTGAAATGATATGAGTAAACCTTGTGATATCTACCTTCACATGTAAAATACTTCTGTATGTTGAGCAGTAGCTTTGAATAAGTGTCTTTGATGTAGCCTCTAGGGATAGCATTATTAAGGTCAATGTCTATGTATTCAGGCTTCATGAATTCTTTGCATTACTCCATATCAAAATTGAAAATTTTAAACCAATTTTCTTGACCTCTTGGTATCTCTGTAACAACAGCAATGGTCTTTGGTGTAACAGATACACTTAGCATTCCAACCTTAGTAGTTGTTCCATTAAAATTCATGGCAAATTCTTTGGATACCTGTAGGTGAGAGCCCTGCAAATTTTCACAAAACCGTAAGCAGCCTACTTTTCTGAATGCCTCCATCACTGTTGGGTCTTCAGTGGTTGACCTCATATCTTCAGGTTCATGTCTTAAGCACTTTCCTCCTCTGTGAATTTTCTTGTCTTCTGCCACACTTTTCATAAAACCTGTCAGCATTGTTTGATAAATTGTATCAGCCTCGCTTGAATATATGTAAAAATAGCCTCGCTTGATAAATATGTATCAGCCTCGCTTGATATGGGTGTAGAAAACCTTTGTATGAACCGGCCACAGGTTTGGTTTAACATTTTAGAGCTCAAACATTTCGAATGGAGGCAAAAGGAAAACGAGAATGACCAATTAGGAAGGACTTTGAAATTTAAAATTTCATATCATAACTAAATGATGCCTCATTCATAACCTATAATGACAATGATGATTGCAAACATGGGTGAGTACATCGAATTTCATCATTTCCTGACTCATCATACCACTAACTTACCATTTCCCAACGGTTTCTGAAATTTTCCAGCTCATTTGACAAGACAGTTATAAATCCGCGCTTTTGTAGCACGTGCAATGCAATTTTTCATTCTTGTGCCACGAAACTATCAACGTTTTCGTAGCGCAAAACAGCTTTTTTCAACAGGTGGCGCTACGAAAACAGGGTTTTTTGGCTAATTGAACAGTTTTGACCTGAAACTTTAGGAAATGACCCACAAATGAAAATAATGAATATTTGACATGAAAGAATTTTAGAAAGGACTTCATTTGAATCTAGGGATGATATTTAAACCATAAAAATCTAAAACCTACCCTTGACCAAACCTAAATTGACTTCTAAACCCAATTTTGAACCATGAAATTTTGTAACTTTGTCACAATGATGTGCTAAAATTTTTGGGTGATAACTGTTGGGTATGTGTTATATTCTTTCCACGACTAATTCAGCGTCCATCGTTTTGTGCATGGTTTTGCACTTGGTTTTGGGGTACGATGGTTTTCGGCCCCTGGTATTTTTTGTAGATCCGGTCAAGGGAACTACGGTTATGTTCTAATCCAGGGTTATGTATGCTTCGGCATGTATATATATGTGTTGTAACACTAAAAGGAATATAATGAAAAATCAAGCTGGTCGTCCCGATTTGGGATCCAGGGGAAAATCTCTATGTTTATCTGTTTTATGTTTTATGCTCTCGCTATTGTTTATTTTCTGTTATAAGATTCGTGAGTAGATAATTTCTGTTCAGGGCTAAAACCTACATTTGGTATCAGAGCAGTTTCGGCTTCAAGGGGACGCCTTCGCTGCTGAGGGTTTTTTGCTCGGGCCTGTGGTAGATCCTGTTCAGTGGGAGATTTGCGGGATCGATTCTTGCGGTGAAATAAGATGGCGAGCAGCGGGAAGATAGAGATTGAGAAATTTAATGGTCAGAGTTTTGAGTTATGGAAGCTCAAGATGGAGGATCTACTGGTGGATAAAGATCAGTGGATCGTTGTAGATCCAGGTACTAAACCAACGGCAATGTCAGATGAAGACTGGAAGAAACTGGATCGAAAGGCTAAGAGCACAATACGGTTGTGTGTCTTAGATTCAGTATTGTTGAATGTATCTGGGAAAGCTACGGCAAAGACCTTGTGGGACAAGCTAGGGACTTTGTACCAATCTAAGTCTCTGGTGAATAAGTTGTTCCTGCGGAAAAATCTGTATAACCTGAGGATGAAGGATGGAGACTCGGTGACAAAGCATCTGAACGCCTTCAATACTGTGGTAAGTCAGTTGTCATCTATTGATATTAAAATCTCGGATGAAGATAAGTGCATCAGTTTGTTGTGTTCTCTACCAGATTCGTGGGACAGTCTGGTTATTGCAATAGGTAGCAATACAACTACCTTGAATTTTGATGACATTGTCTCAGCCTTGCTGTCGGAGGAAATGAGACGAAGAAATATGGAGGGCCAGAATGGAGATGCCTTATCTGTACGAGGAAGGTCCCAAAACAGAAACAAGAATAAGGTTTCGAGTGGGAGATCCAAATCTAGAGGGAGATATAAATCTCCTGGAAAGTTTGTAAAGGTATGCTGGAAATGCGGAAAGGAAGGGCACTACAAAAAGGAGTGTAGATCTAAAGCTCCTAAGAAAGGAAAGGGATCTGATGATGCTCCTTATGCAGAGGCAAAAACCACCTCGGATGAAGGTGGGGATATGTATTTGGCTTCTTCTTCAAATACACATGTAGATCATGAGTCATGGTTGATTGACTCAGGTGCATCCTTTCACTTCACTCCCCATAGGGAGTGGTTCTGCGAGTATGAGAAATATGATGGTGGTGATGTCTTCCTAGGGGATGATAGGAAGGCCAGAATCGTCGGATGTGGAAAGGTCAAGCTAAAGCTGCAAGGTGGAAGGATTAGAACACTTCCTGGTGTTCTGCATATTTCTGCATTGGCCAGAAATCTGATTTCTGTAAGCAAGATGGATGATGCAGGTGTAAAAACAGTGTTCGAGAAAGATGCCTGCAAGATGGTTCGAGGAGCACTGGTATTAATGCGGGGAGTTCGGACTGGAACTCTGTACAAGCTACAAGGTAGCATTGTTATTGATAGGTGTAATAGTTATGTGGTTCTTGAAAGTGGAGCGGAAAGCCTAGCTGTCTCTGGAGAAAAGACCATGTTATGGCATCAAAGGCTTGGAAATACTGGAGAGAAGGGCCTTCGGATGCTGCATAGAAATGGTATGGTAGAAGGTATGTCTAATTTCTCTCTGGATTTCGATTTCTGTGAACATTGTGTATATGGGAAGCAGAATCGGGTGAGTTTTCCCTTTGGTGCTAAGAGGGCGAACAAGATATTAGAACTTGTGCACAGTGATGTGTTTGGGCTTGTGTCAGTTCCATCACTGGGAAAGTCTGTGTACTATGTTTCATTCATAGATGACTTCTCAAGGAATACATGGATATATTTCTTGAGGAATAAATATGAAGTCTTTGACAAATTTAAAGAATTTAAGGCTCTGGTGGAAAACCAGACAGAGAAGAAGATAAAGGCATTGACAAAGTCTGTGAGCACTCAGAAGTTCTCTTGGTGTAGAGAAACAATGGGTGTTGAAGAATTGGGCCAATGACTAAGCTCTCCTATGGCCCCCTATGGAAAGAAAACAACAAGTGGGAGAAATTTGGGTATGTGTTATATTCTTTCCACGACTAAGCATGCGCGGGGGGGTAAGAGGGGGGGCGATAGCCCCCCCTTTGGCTAGGCGCAACGGGGGGTTCACAGGGGGGGTGGTAGCCCCCCCTGTCGGGGTCCAGGGCAGTGCCCCAGCGAAAATTTTTGGTCCTTAATTTCCAGTGGGTAGTCCGCGTCCATGGTTTTGTGTATGGTTTTGCACATGGTTTTGGGGTACGATGGTTTTCGGCCCCTGGTATTTTTTGTCGATCCGGTCAAGGGAACTACGATTATGTTCTAATCTAGGGTTAATGGATTGGGTTTTATGTATGCTTCAGCATGTATATATATGTGTTGTAACACTAAAAGGAATATAATGAAAAATCAAGCTGGTCATCCCGATTTGGGATCCAGGGGAAAATCTCTGTGTTTATATGTTTTATGTTTTATGCTCTCGCTATTGTTTATTTTCTGTTATAAGATTCGTGTGTAGATAATTTCTATTCAGGGTTAAAACCTACAATAACAGTGGCTCCACTTGGGATATTTTTCCCCTGTGGTACACTAAGAACTAGTAGTTCCAGTGTTGCTATCCATTTTCTTTCCAAAACTGAAAAAACTTTGAAATTTCCAAG
This sequence comes from Pinus albicaulis, assembly GCA_034641835.2. NCBI lineage: Eukaryota > Viridiplantae > Streptophyta > Pinopsida > Pinales > Pinaceae > Pinus > Pinus albicaulis. The sequence continues at coordinate 18,358 of JAXQQM020076397.1, read as the reverse complement.
CTTTCTCCTCAAGCTCTAATGGCCTTCACCTCGGGCTCAAGCTTGCTGATTTAGATTGTCATTATTAGTAGAAAAACTCATAAAATGAAATATGTAAAATGATATGAATGATCAACAGATTTTTAGGAAGAGTAATGCTTTAAAAACCTGCCATTGACAGGTCCTCCAGCATATGATTTTCCATCCATCTCCTGTACTATGTACGTATTGTTTCCATGGAAAGCAACTATCTTAAAAGGGCCTTTCCACAAGTTCTAAAACTTACAATGTTTTCCTTTCTCTTCAATTCTGGACTCCCATTTCGGCACTTCATCCTGAATTTGAAAACTTTCTTCCTTGATCTTCTTATCAAATTTCTTCTTGATTATGTTTTGAGACTGTTTATTGTTGTTATAAACTTCATCCCTCTTCTCTTGCAGAGCTATTAATGGATTTATTCTTCTCTGAACTACATTAGGTTCCTCTTCTAATCCTTGAATCAGCTTCATGACAGGTACCCCTAATGATGTAGGAAAAATGGCTTCAGCTCCATATACTAGCTCATTTGGTGAAGTTCCAATGGACCTTTTTGTGCATATCCTATCAGCCCATAAGGCATACTTTAACTTCAAATGCCAAGCCTTCTTATTCTCCTGCAACACCTTTTTAATGATCCTCACAATGCTCTTGTTAGAAGATTCAGCAAGACCATTCCCTTGCAGATAATATGCAGTGGAATTCCCAAGAGTAATATGATATTGATGATAGAAATTGATTAGCTTCTTAGACTTAAATGCCCATGCATTATCAGTTATGATCTTCATGGGGCAACCAAACCTAGACAAGATATTCTTTTCCAAAAAGGAAATAATAACATAATCATTTGCTTGCCTAGTTTGGATTGCTTCAATCCATTTGGTGAAGTAATTAGTCGCTGTGAGAATCCAGTGATGCTGACCTTATGATGATGGATGAATCTCTCCAATAAAATCTATCCCCCACTACTAAAATGGCGCTTCCACATAGATAGGCATTAAAGGTAAATGTACAAGCTTCTTCTTACCATCGAAAATCTGGCATTCATGGCAGGTAGCAATATTTTTGTAGACATCCTTAAACATTGTAGGCCAATAATAACCTACTCTAAGAATATTGTTCATTGTGGCCTTCCAATAATGGTGATCTCCACAATCTCCATTGTCGAACTCCTCAATCACTTTATCAGCTTCCTCTTCCAGCAAACAATTTAGCCAAATTCCACCAGTATCCTTCCAAAACAGATTTATGTCAAAAATGCAATATCTCAAGGATTTTAGTCTCACAAATCTTGCCTTAGACTTTGTTAGCTCATTAGGTGACTTATGATGTTGTAGGACAAAAACAATATCCTTGTACCAATACGAAGTGATATACTTTTCTTCAATAGGAACTAGTTCTTCTTCCTCATTTGAAATTTCTGATATTTCTGCAATTAAGCTCATGTCAAGATCGTCAAGGGTTGATTGTGCCATCAAATTTGCTAAGCCTTTCCCTTTGACCAATTTTGTTGGCTTAATATCTATATCATACTCTAGCAACTTAGCAATCCATTTTCCCCTCTTACCATCATGATCGGCTTGAGTGAGGATGTCTTTCGCAATAGTATTAGGAACAAAAGCCACAATATGAGAATGCAGAATATAAATTCTAAAATATTTGATAGCCTTCACCAAGGCATAGGCTTGCTTTTCTAGGATATTATACTTCAGCTCAGAGTTAGCTAATGTCCTACTAAAGAATGAAATAGGCTTCTCAATACCTTGTTGTCCCTTTTGTAGCAAAACTCTAGCAATAGTATTTTTTGATGCGAGAGTAAAAACCATAACTTCTTTTGAAAAATCTAGACTGATTAATACCGGTGCTTGTGTGAGCACCCTTTTAATCTCCTCAAATGAGTGTTTTGATTCTGCTGTTCACTTAATGTCAACTCCCTTCTTCAACATCCTTGTTATATCCTTCAAAATCTTAGCAAAATTAGGAATAAATCGCCTTACAAAATTTACCTTTCCAAGGAAAGATTGAATCTCCTTCCTGCTTCTTGGCAAATCCACCTTCTAAATTGCATTGACCCTATTTGGATCAATCTTAATCCCATCTTTAGAAATGATGTGTCCAAGTAATTTACCAGAAGTTAAAGCAAAAATACTTTTGGTGGGATTTAGAGATATGCCAAACCTTCTACACTTCAATAGAATTCTTTCTAGCTGTTTCAAGTGATCTTCTTCCCTCTTTGAGAGGACTGTTATATCATCAAGATAAACAACCATGATCTTGTCCTTCTCTTTAGAAAATAAATTTCCATTGCCCTCTAAAAGGTATCTCCTGCATTCATGAGACCAAATGGCATCTTGGCATACATAAAAGTGCACCATGGTGTAGTAAAGGCTGTTTTTTCCTCATCGTCCGGATGTACAAGGATATGATTATAACCTGAAAAACCATCAAGCATAGACATCCTTTGAGAACCAACAATATTTTGCAAAATTTGGTCCATCTTTGGGAGAGGATAATAGTCCTTCAGAGAGGCTTTATTCAAATTTCTGAAGTCAATACATATTCTGATTTCTTCACTCTTCTTCCTAACTGGAACCAAGTTTGCAAGCCAATTTGAAAATCTGATTGGGACAATGATTTTGGCATCAAAGATTTTTCTGACCGCCTTCTTAATCAATGGCATGAGAAGTGGGTTAATCCTCCTCAACTTCTGCTTGAAAGGCCTTTCATTTTCTTTAATGGGAATAGTATGTTGAATAATGGCGGGGTAATATTCTCTCAAATTAGCATAATTCCAAGCAAAAAAATCTATGAATCTTTTCATCATCTCAATGTACTTATACTTCATATCAATTGAAAGAAACTTTGAAAGTTTAATCATTTTGGGCATAGCTGTTGTACCAAGATTACAATTCTCAACCTCCTCATCATCAGCTTCTATCTTAGGAGATTTAAAAATATCATTCTGATCAAAAAAAATTTCAAGAGGTATGAGACCCTTTGGTATGGAATTATTCTTTAGCTGCAAAACTTTAGGATATCCTTTAGATTAAGCAAGCATATTTTGCTGATCTACTTGTATATTTTCAAACTCTTCTTTTAGCTCAATAAAGTTCTTCACTTGTTGATCATCCTCAAAAAATTTCCAATGAGTAATATTATCAGGGATAGTTGGTCCATGGTGAACTTCAACCTCATATTTTTCAGTGGAATGTATGGGAATAATGAAAAGACTTGCAGAGACAGCAAGAGAATCAGCAATGGAGTTTTGGTCTCTAGTTTTGACAATGAATGAATAAGCTTGGAAGTTTTCCAACATGTCCAAAACTAAGTTTCTATATGCCCTCATCCTTATATCTTTTTTTTTATAAGCACCTTCAACTTGTTTAATGACTAATTCTGAATCTCCAAAAATAGAAATATTTTGAGCATTCATTCTTTTCAAGACTTCTAAACCCAAAATCAAGGATTCATACTCAGCCATGTTATTTGTGCAATCAAAGTTAAATTTGTAAGAAAGAAACTTACTTTCACCACTTGGACTTGTGATCCAAATCCCAGCTCCTGCTGCATCTCTTCCTACTGATCCATCAAAATGTAATGACCACCAACCTTCCGCTTCCTTATGACTGACTTGTTGATCTTCTGTTTGCTGATTTTCAGACTGCTGAATTTTAGATCTCTGATTTTCTGTTTTCTTCTCATCCTTTGTTTCATTAGTCAACTCATTGAAAATAATAGCAGATCCAAGTTCAGTATCAAGAGCATGAATTGGAAAATTCTGAGGTTTGACTTTACTACTCATCATGTAAGCCATTCTTGTCTCTCGATACAATATCCTTTGCTCACCAAAAATAGGTATGGTGGCATAGGTAAGGTCCATCTGCATTGTACCTTTGATTTTTGCTGCCCATGACCTTGATAATAGCATACCGAACTTCGGTGGAATGTCTGCTACCACGATGTCCATGACCACAGTCTTAGAAGGAGCTTGTGTTAGACCAACAACAACATCCTTAATTAAACCAATGCATTGAACTCTTTTCGAATCAAAAGAAAACAAGTCCTTATATGGCCTAGTTATTTCTAACCCCATCCTTTCAATGATTACTTTGGGCATAAGATTGTGAGAGGCCCCTGAATCCAACATAGCATTATGTAATGTCATGTCATGAATGCTAAGGCTTACATAAAAAGGAGGCACCTCCTCATTCTGTTCATCTTCTAATCTTGGACCCAAGTATATGGTTGGGTCATCCTCTTACACATTTAAGATATCAGCAGCTCCTAGTTGTGAATTTAAAATTTTAACAATCTTGCTTCTATACTCATTGACTTTGAGAATCTCACCAAAAGGTACTGGAATTTTAATCTTAGAAATTTCATTTTCCAAACTGAAAACAGAAACAGATTTTTCAGCTTCTTTGATAGGAGGACGAGTTGGCATATCTTTCTTACCTTCAACGACCTTAGGAGCATCTTTCTTGCCATCATAAACCTTAGGTGTATCTTTCTTAGGCTATGTTTTGTTTGCAATGATAGGCACATTTCTATTTCTAAGATTGCACTGCTTTCACATTTCAAATATAGCATGTTAATATCCTTTGAGATAATCTGAAGGTTCCTCTCCATGATTTCTTTGATTTCATTCATTATGTTCCTCTTTAGTCAAGAAAATTCTAGAAATTTCTTCATTAAAATAGTGAATAGACTCTTCAGGAATTTTAGGTTCATCTTTTTCATCAACTAAGTTCTGCTGGAAAGGAGGTCTCACTGGAGGATCACGCTGCTGATTTTTGTTTTCTCTTGGTCTCTGCTAATTCTGAGGTCTCCTGAACTGAGGGTTTCTAAACTAAGGTTCATGTTATGCAGGAGGGGCAGAGGTATTCCCAAGGGCCAACCTATCCATCAAATTTTCCATTGTTTTCATCATTGAATCAAACTTATCATCAGAAGTAGAGTTATAAGGCTTCTCTTCTTCTTTTAACTTAGTCTTACCCATTTTTGACTTTTTGGCTACTATCATGTTAACCTCCACCTTCACTACTGAAATCATTTTTCATTTTAGCAAGTGCAGGGGATTCTCTCTCTCTCAGTAGTATAGAAAAGTCATAATCAAAAGCTTCGGCATATCTCATTTGAGCTAAGGCCTATGGAGGTTTTAAATGGGCAGGAATAGAGTCATAAACTTATAAAACCTCTTTGAAAAGTTTTTAACGGTTTCATCAACAGCTCTTCTTAAATTGTTTTACTTAGTGAGGGCTTGTACTGGATTAGTTCTATTTCCCCATTTTCTCAAAAAGGTATCTTCAAAATAATTCCAATTATGAATACTTCCAAGAGTAAGGGCTTTGAACCACTACCTAACTTCACCAGTAAAACTCTAAGCAAACAATCTCAACGTAACATCTTCATGATCAACCTCCTCCCTGTCTATAAAATCATTAAATTGGTCTACATGTTCCTCTGCTGTAATCTCTTCATCACTTCCCCAAGTTTTGATTCTAGCAGCATATTTTCTAGGCAGGTCAAGTAAAACAGTTGGAAGAACAAGAGGGGCATATCTAGCAGGTGCAGCAGGTGGAGGAGGTAAATTTGCAGCCATGGTAAAAGGGACTGTGGCAGCTTTTGGTATAGTAGCAGTAGAGGATGAAGAACTGTTATGAGGAGGACTGTTTGGTCTTTGTTGTCCACTAAAAATTAAACTCCAATCAGGAAGAGGTAAACTAGCTTTTCTTTTCAACAAGACTTCAAAAGGGTCAAGCTCTTTAAACTTATTTAAAGACTCTCTTTCCAACAACAACTCAGAAGTAACAACTTCCCGAAACTCCTCTTTGTCTTCTTGTGTTATTAGATTTGAGGTATCAATGCCTCTCTTATGCAAGTCTAAGATGATTTTAGTTAATTCTTTTTCACTTTCGGAACTAAACAATATTTCCTTGATTTTATCATTAACTCTTTTATCTTCAGGACTTCTTAATATTTCAGAGGACAAGGATTTCGAATGTGATGGAGTACCTGATATTTCAAAAATTCTTTGACTGCCTCTGGAAATAGTGTTTGGATTGTCCACGATGGTAGGTGGATCTGGGTAAGGATTACTCCTCGTGTATCTCCTTCTCAAAGCCATATTTGATCATATAAATTTTGAATGGAGTTACCAAGGTAGATGCAGCCTCGAAAAGCTTCCTGAGCTCCTGTTATATTCAGAAGTTCAGATTCAAAATTTTGGGAAACTATAATCTTCAAGCTCCCGGCAGACACACCAAAATGTTATCACAAATTGGATCTGATAGGCTGCTTGATCAGTCAAATTCATGTAACTATTTCAAACCTAATCTTTTGACTTAGGCTTAGCCTCCTTAGCCTGAGAGGGCTCTCTCAGGGTTAATGATTTGGATAAAAATATAGATGGCTAATTCTATTTGAGTAATGAACAGATAAATGACAGATATAGGTTGAAAATCACATTAGCTTGTAAACATTGGGCTTATGGAGTCAAAAAGTTTAGTAATCCAATGAATATACTTAACATGGAAGTTGAGGCATATCAGAGTTTTAGTCAAGAGATAAACACATATGAAACTGTAAAAAACACAATCAGTTCATTTATATAGGAAGTCAAAGAATCTAAAAGATGAATTTTGAGTAATATAGATTGTTACACAGCAATTTGTCACCGTCCCTGCAATCCCCCGTCCCGCACATTGGAGGGCTTATTCCGTGACCTGTGAGCAGTGACATAACTTGAAAACACTTTCATGGTATTCCCCTAAACATGTACTTTCATTGCCCTGAAGACAACTCCTTGTGAAAAACCCTAAAAACACCCCTTTTTGCATTAGCACGAGCAGCCAGTTCACTACTCGTGCCAATGGGGGAAATCCTTCAAATAGGGCGCGCCAATTGGCGCTCTGTCTCAGAGTCGCACTCACGCCATCCATTTTAAGGAGCGTTTTTTAAAAATAAATGGCGGAAGTTTCGTCCCAACCAATTCCTAAACTAGTATCTAATTCGAGTTGGGAGGTTTGGCTCCGGATCTCCATGTAGAGGAAGTGGTTTTCCACCTCTCATGGAAGCTTCCTTGAGGATAGGGCCAATCCCATGATTATAGGGATCCCAACTCCCCTTCCTCCATCTATAAAAGCTTGCTCTTTTCCTTTGCAAGCTAGTTCCCAAGAGCTTTCAGAGCCTTATGCTGCAAGAGCCTTCATAATTCCCTTAAGGCCAAATCCAAGCAAGGAGACTATCGTCAAGATCCGAAGAGAGAGGCTTGTCCCATCCTTGACAGGCTTTATCGAGACGTGTTTAGCTGACGACCCGCCGAAAGAGAATTCAGCGTCAGAACTATGGTTGCATTTTCCTTTGATTGATTAATGATAAGCGACTATTGGTTATGGTTCCACTCTTGTTGTTGATTATGATAATGAGTTATGTCCTTTCTGACTGACATATAGTTGCATATACTGGATTTTACGCTTGCGTTTGTTTTGTTTCTTGCGTGTGCAGGTGTCCGATCACGGAGATCATGAGGATTGTGATCTGTCGGGGCTAAGGAATGGGAGCGCTACTTCCTCTACAAGCAACAGCATTGGATTCCAGGTAAGCCTTCATCGCTAGTTGGTTTATTTGCAATTAGGAACCTGCACTATAGCGTGTGACGATTGTTGCTAGACCCGGTCTGGGCTAGTAGGGATCGCCTCTGTCCGCAGAGGGGATTTACCTCTTCAACAAATTGGCGACTCCGCTGGGGAGATCAGCTTGTTGTTTGCTTTGGTAAACTATAGACAGAGCCTGAAGTTAGCCAGATAGCCTTCGAAACGCTCTTGCTCTGCAATTGCGAAGTAGATCAAAGCTGCTTCAGTCAATCTCCGGTTTAGTTTATGAACTGAACAACTTGGAGTATTGTCTTGTCTTTTCGGTCAATTCTTGGCCTTGCTTGCTTGATCAGCTCTTTGGGCTAGCTCTTTCTGTGTGTTTAGCTTTTGTTTAGCTTTTGGTTGGCTTGATCATCACTGGTCTGCTTCTGGGATTGCTCTTTTTTATTTTTCAATAGTAAACTCGACTGGCGCGCTTTTCAGCCTGACAGTCGCGCCCATTGGCGCAGGTTGCTTGCGTATCGCCCGCGCCAATTCTATTCTGGCACTGGTTTCAGCCTCACAGTCGCGCCAATCCTGTGAGGTACTAGGGTTTGCTCTGTTCTGAGCTTCCTGAGCTTGATCTGTGTGTTTGGTCTTGGTTTTTTTACTGCTTGAGTGTTCTGGAGCCTTGTTTGACTGACTTTGACCTTCATTTTTTGGTTGTTTGCCCGTTTCCATCGATTTCACATTCTAGCCCTAGGGCATCTAGGTGCTCTTGTGTCTCGAGCCTCCCTTGGGAGTTTCTAGTTTCTATCTGTTCAGTCAACCTTGCGATTGCTCCTTTGCATTCGGTTGGTGGTTGTTTATCATTTTTATTGCGTTATTTGAGTGATTGTCTCTTCTTCACTTGAATTCCGCTTTGTCTCGATTTGGGCCTAGATTACACGGTTCATTTGAGTGTTTGGGATTCTCTTGCTTTTGAGGGACTTTTGGTCGATTTGAGATCTGATTGTGTGTTTGCATTGAGTGAAACTTGTTTTTTTTTGCTCTTTCATTATCGTTTCTCGAATTGCTCTTTTCATTAGTTTTCATTTCGTTTAGTGCACTTTGCTCTTAAACATTGAAAATACAAACAAACAAACAAAAAAAAAAAAAATCTCTTTTGCTTTTGATTAGTTAGTGCGAATTAAATCTTTTCGGTGTTATTAGTGATTAGTAACTTTGAAAGAAAAGTTTTTAGTTTCCATTAATTCGCTGCATTAGAGATATCACTAGTTGTCTTCTGGTCATTTTGTTTTTGTGTGAAAAGCTTTTAACTCTCTCGTAAATAGCTTTCATCAAATGAAATGATACACTGTGGCATATAGTTTGCATTTAAGAGATTTTGAGATATAACACTCGCTAGGGCCTGAAAACTGAAACGTAATTGAAGATAAACATTAAAATTTACTCAATTTACATTAAGGCAGCATTGAAACATTAACGCAACATTTAGAGGTCTAGGCTAGAGACGTGTTCTGGTGTCTTTAAACCTAGTAGCTGTCGTTCGCCTCTTGGCCTTAGACAGTACTAGTACGGACTTGTGCTCCCCATACCATCACGTATATAAAGGGAGACCCGACTAGGTTTCTATCCTTTATCCATAGGAAGCCGAGTCTACCACCCTATACCCGTGATACACCAGACACAGCATTCGGGGAGATTGCCTGCACGTACGTTAAGACCTTGGTTGATTTCTCTTTCATTTTGAAACCAAGGTGTATATTGCATTTTACGGTTGTTTGGTACACCCTTTGCCTAGTATTCCTGAGTAGTCATTTGATATTTTCTGACTCCTTAAATTTGAAAGGATCACCAAGCGCTTGTCCTTTCATGCTTGCTTCAAAACTGAAAGAGATAGAGTCACCTTTCATCTATTTCTCGACTCTTAAAACATGAAACGGTGAAGTTTCTAAGTTTCAATGTGGTAAAATAAATCACCCGCGATCACACTGCCTTGTTAGATTTTGCTTGTTGGCCGTTTGATTGTGTGTCTTGACTCTTTTTCAGCCCGTGTGTGTGTTTTATCTTTTTCTCTTGTCATTACTACCACAGTGGCGGAACCCTCAGTTTCGTCTACTGGTAGTCCATATACGGATGATTCATCAGAGGTTTCTCAATCCTCTACTGAACCTCAGCAGCCCATCGTTTCCGAGTTTCCTGACGGGGGACCAGTTCTCTCTGAGCTTCCCTTTGGAGGACCAGTTGAGTTCAATTGGCCCTTGTCCGACCCTTGGTCTGGATTTGGAGTAGGGGAATATTTCCCTCCTCTTACATCGGGTTCACCTTTTATAGCTGTTATTATTCCTCCTAGTCCTCGCCGTCTATTACGAGATCTAGCGGCAGGTTTGAATATGAGTGAATCCAGTCATTCTGCTAGCGAGGAAATCCCCACGTCTAGTGAAGATTACTAGTTATTCCCAGAAGTAACCCGGAGGTTATTCCCGGAAGACAACCCCGAACCATCCGTTATGTCTTCGCCCGGTCCCTCATTACCAGCAGGGTATAGATCCTTAGGTCAAATTATTGCCGCTGCTGCCTCCATGGGGGTATTAGCCCCTTCTACGAGGCCAGTTGTTCCTTTATTGGGGATGTCTCCTAAGACACCCATTACGTCATCCCCTCAAGTCACTTATGTGCCTGTCAAGCCAACTATCTATGTGGCCACATCTACACCTGCTGTTACAACTCAGTTCGTAAGGACCACATCACTTCCCAAAGACGTTTATATAGCATCTGCTATGCCGGAGAACATTTCTCTTGAGGAGTATCGGTTGTCCCTACAACAACCGAACCCCGAGGTCGGACAATCCTCTCAAGATCCCAACCGCTCATATTTTTCACATTATGCACAGGATGGTACACCCGTGTACGTTTTTCCATATCAGTACGATGAGCACATGAACCCTTTACATTTACCCGCTCTTGAGGTTCAACTTCATGCTCAGGGTTTACCGTAAACCAAGCTGGGCAGCCTTATAACCCGCAAGGGCAACCTTTCCAAGGCCAACTTGCGGGCCAGCCTGGCTATCCTTATGACCCGCAAGGTTATCTTACGGGCCAGCAAGGGCCATTATACGGTCCGCAAGGACAGTATTACAACCCTTCAGGTCAACCCGTGCAGCCTCTTCCTGGAGTCCAACCTGGGCAACCACAAGGACTCTCAGGTCAACCGGGGTACCAACCAGGGCCAGTATATGGTCTTGGGGGGCCAGTCCAACCTTCCCAACCTATGCAACCTCAATACCCTCTTGGTCCAAACGTTGCGCATCAGCCAGGATCATCTAATAGTCCTGCTCCAGGTCAAACCGGTTACCAGCCACCACCTGGCTCAATTCCACCACTAGGCCAACCAGCCCATCCGGCACAACCTGGTGTTCCTCCACCAGGCCAACCGGTCCATCCGGTACAACCTGGTGCTCCTCAACAGCCAGGTCAACCTGCGCAACCGGCACAACCTATTCATCTGGGTCAACCTATTCAACCAGGGCAGCCCGTTCAGCCAGGTCAGCCTGTCCAACCAGGCCAGCCTGCACATCTTGTCAACCCTGCCCAACAGTTGACTTATTCAATGCTGCAGCCAAATCAACCGCTGCACCCTAATTATCAGACTCAGCAAGGTCCCACCTATCAGCAGCCCACTCAACCTCAAGGCAGTTACTATTCTCATGCTCAATACCGACCTAATTATAGCCAGCCCCAAGGTTCTAACTATTACTCTCAACAACCCGACTACACCTATACTCAGCAGCCAAATCCAAATACTGCTCAAACGAGGCCGACATATAATCAAGGTCCATACTCTGGTTATCAAGCCCCGTACACTAGTTACCAGCAACCAAATCAGACTGGTTATACACCCTATACCCCTTACGGTCAAAATCCTACGGGACAGAACCCATGGGGGCAGGGATATTCTCAACCAGCGTGGAGTACAGGTACAGGTCCTTATCGAGGGCCTGGCATTTCGTTCAATCCGCAGCTGCCATTCTTGGCTACCTTGGAATTACCAGATGTTTCGAAATTAACCAATGATCCGATTTTGCACAATCCTTATTGGCCTCCGGTTCCGACCAAGGTACCCGGCGACTGCCAAAAATTTGAGGGTAACGCTGGAGAGGACCCCCAAGCTCATGTAATGACTTACCATCTTTGGTGTTCGTCCAATTCTTGGGTGGATGATTCAATTCGTCTACGTCTCTTCTAGCGCACTCTTACTGGCACTGCCGCTAAGTGGTACATTGAATTACCCCGTGGCATCTTTCAAGATTTCAATACGTTAGCCATGGCTTTTCTGACTCACTTCCAGTTACCGGTCCGCTACGAGGCTGGGACGCATCTCCTGACTTCCTTGAAGTAGGATAAAGCCACCCACATTTCTGATCACATTCATGAGTGGCGACGTCATCGTAGACTGATCAAGTTTGATATACCTGATCAGCTACTAACTCATTGGTTGACCACGTCCTTCGTTAACAAAATCACCCAAGATATTTCTATGGGGGCGTGTGTGACTGAAGAAAAAGCCATAGCGCATGCCCAGTATCTAGATCTGGTATACTCTCAGTCCGGCACGCTTTATGATATTTTTCCTGATGCTCCACGGTCTGGAACCTCTAAGGGCCCACCTACCCCAGCGGTGGATGGTGTCATTGGTTCCGTATCTTAGAATTCTAAGAAATCTTCGAATGGGAAGCAGAAGTCCTATGCATCCAATAAATCTGCTCTCCCCACCCTTCCAAATTCTAGCAAAACTGCAGAGGTCAACGCCGTTCAGGCCAATCCTACGGAAAAAGCCTCCAAAGGAAAGAAGAAGGGCAAAGGAAAATCAAAATCCGACGCCCCAAAGCCAGAATCTTCCAAACCTCGTACTGAGGACGGTTCCCAACGCAAACCGAAGTACCCCTGCCTCATTTGTGAAGGAGATCATTATACCAAAGATTGTCCACGACGATCTGAAATTAGTCAACTTCTCAAAGGCTCCAAAGGGACTACGGTAGTTCTTAAAGAACCGTTCCAGTCTCAGCAAACCCAGATGGTTGAACAGTCATCACCATCTGCACCATTTGGGTCCCAGGTCTTTATGATGAATGGTGTTGCACCTATCTCTATTACTATGTGTTCGAAGGATTACTCTGGATCGCATCAGGCAGCTGGAAAGGAAGTTGTGGATGGCCCACCTCCCCCACCTGTCTCCGATCCTTTGGAGATTGAGAAGCCTACCGCTGAACCTGTTGTGAAGCCACCTTCTAAAGGTGTTCTGCGAAGATCTTCCTACAATCCAAATGCCCGTGCCGCTTAGGACTACAGTATTGTTGAGGATCTGGCACAGGCGCCTTCTGCTATGTCTACATTGGAAGTTCTTCAAAGTTTCCCGTCCCAGCGGAAAGCTCTTTTGTCTGCAATCAGTGGAATTGATCCCATTGATTCTAATCTTCTCGCCTTCGACTTAGAAAATTTTACCCCCCAACTTCCACATCAGATCGCTCTTGTTATCCAAGTCGGCATCAACGGTCTTAACATCCATAGGGCCGTTTTGGATGAAGGTGCTTCTACCTGTGTCATGTCGTTTGCTTGCTGGAAGGCCATTGGCTCTCCGGCCCTTTAATCATCTCCCAATGCCTTAGAGGCATTCGATGGTTGGGAATCAAAACCCCTGGGTGTTCTCGAGAAGTTGCCGATTACGTTACAGGGGAAGACAGTCAACGTAGAAGTAGAAGTGGTTGACGCCAAGCTTAACTACAACCTACTTCTCGGCCGTAGTTGGACTCATGCCATGCTATGCGTGACGTCCACCCTCTTTCGACTTCTTAAGTTCCCTCATGACGGCAAAATCGTTACTGTGGATCAGTTGTCTTTCTTCACCTCCACCTCCGAGAACAACGTTCCTTACGTGGATAAGATCCCAAATCCCCCCGACAGTGTAGGACCTGGTCTCTTCAAGGACCCTGTCCTCATGGGTATTTTTCCTGCACCGCCACCGCACACCGCTCAAGTTAATATGATCTCTAGGTCTGATGACCCATGGATCATCCCTTCACCTGAGCAGGTGACTAATTTTGGAGAATCGATGCCCTTAACTCTAGTAGAGATTAATTACTACGAAATCGTTGCCGCATCTGATCCTCCCCCTCCTCAACATACTCCTTCGAGCATGGCTTTAGATATCTATTCTCAATCCCCCTAGCTCGGTGAGGCCGACTCGCCTGATCCTCTCCAAGAGATTTTTCCTTCTGATGAAGCCATTATTGAAACAATGTCTCTTGGGGAGCTGCCTTGGAGCGAAACGCATCATCGTTCCTCCTTCATGCCCAGCCTGGGGGCAATGTCAGATTATCTAGAGCGTGATGTATCTGGTTATCTCCCTCCTGAGCCTCCTCCGTTGAGCTCATCGGAGCATAGTTCCTCCTCTTGTGTCAAGCTCCTGAAACAATGAAACAAGCTGCTACGAGGACAGTTCTTTTAAGTGTGTCAACCTCGTTAAAATAATGAAACACGAGCATGTTCAATTCGAGTTTTGTTAGATTTAGATCAAATCTCTTATGTTTTGAACCTTCACTCCATTTTCTATGGACTGAAGCTTGGGGGGCATGCACTTCGAATTGAGACACCATGCTGGGGGGGCATGCCCGTCTTTCTCATTTCAAGCATAGTTTTTGTTTTAAGCTTGCATAAAAATAAAACTCATTTCAAGCATAGTTTGCATATGTGTGTTCATGTGTGCCTTTAAGCTTGCATAAAAATAAAATGTGTGATTAAATACACTTTTGTGAACTTTTTCATTGGGTCGTTTGTTATGCAACTGATACATTAGATAACATTGTATTAGACATTTGCATGGCATATAAAAAACATCATCACATGTAAAGATCCATCCAGAAATAGATATATAGATATAGGTATCGAAATGTTTACATAAGTGTACATCACATAAAATCAAAATATACATGTTCGTCTTAATACATCCGGAGACGACATGTCTCTCAAAAAATATGCATGATAAAAATCCCTAGGTGTCTAATCTACATGGTGCTCATGATAACAAGTCACCGCGCGCACTAGGCATCTCAGAAGACGATGGAGGCGACTAGGCACTCCCACCGTATGTCTCTGGTATGCTAGTGGGACATCTGCTAGCCGGGCGTAGTCTGGAATCCCTCAGGCAATCCCCTCAAGGTTCTGGATTAACTCTCCCCCCTCGGCACCCTCTGCCTGAGGGTCAGCTGTGGGATGAGTTCTCCGTGCAATGGGAGACATACCGATAGGTCTCTCTGGGCCTACATCTGCATACACATAAAACTGTTATTAGAACGGACATGTATTACCAAAAAAAATCATAAAACATAAAAATCAAAAAAGAGAGTCATACCCAACTCCTCGTCCCAATCATCCCCCTTCGGAAGTGGGAGATCTGGGTCTCCAGTGAAATCGGTCCCGGCATAGGGCCAATCCTCGACCATGATCAACTGACGCCATACCCATCCAAAAAATTCGGGCTTCCAGGACATCTGTTGCCCTCCTCCTGACCTGGGCATAAGTGCTGCCCAGCGAGCCATCCTCGGCTCTCTTAGTAATAGCTCAAAAACAATGGCCCCTTGGCCCTGAAAGATAGGTAGTCGTTCCAAGATGAACGATACCAAGATGGAACCGTAGCCAAACTGCTTTAGTTTGACTTGCTTGCATTTTGTGAGCTGCCTCTTGATATTTGTTGTCACTGCAGTAGCCCAATCAAACAGTGTCGGATTCATACACCTAGCGGCTACGAGGAGTTGGGCTTTTGTTGCTTCATGCGGTGCTTGCGACCCCACAGCCCGCGTGATGGTGTGTAGCACTACTCTAAGTGCTAGGTCAGGGACAGTGTGGATATCCACCTTCCCGCTTCCCAATCCCAGTCATGCCCCTAGGCACACTCTAGCCATCACTTGATCCATCTTCTCTCCAGATGGTCTGCTGCTTGTCAGGATGGGCACAGGACCTCAGCGCGACAGTCCAGTTATGAAATATACATCAGAAACCTCAAGTTCCAGCACTTGATCCCGAAGTTTGAACACCTCTTCATTTTCATCCCAAATACTAACCAGGTACTGTAGAAGCTCAGGTTGAGCTCGTAAGCAAGGCGTAAGGAAGAATTTTTTAAGCCCATAGTTCTTGAGGGAATTCATACAGGCTTCATTCTCCATAGCTAATTCATCCTCTTCCCCATGCTCCCTCTCTTTCCATTCGATAACCATTGTGCTTGGTTGCCTGCATCAACATGATCAAAAACCCTTCATTAGATCTCTGTCATGCTTGAAAATCCATTTGAATCGCTCACAAATCGGAAATTTAAAGCGGAAAATTAAGTTCCGCCATTGGCGTGACTGTTTTCCTAACAGTCACGCCAGTTGGTGTGGCCCCTTTGTTTGCAAAAGACCATTGGCGCGGGTCTATGCCCGATACCCGCGCCAATGGGCGGAGCCCTAAAATTTTAAAAATCTTCCACGGAAATCTAATGTGCAATGGAAACCTATAAAAAATAAATCAAAATGGAGCTTAAGGAAGCGCCTCTTACCTGGAGCAAACAAGGATCTGAATGGTGGCCCGGATCAGTCGCAATCACCGTCGGAAGATCGCACACAAAATGAACCACTATTGCTCTCCAAGTGAGGTAAATTGTAAAAATAATTTGTTTTTACCATTTGAGACATATTTATAACTTTTGAACTCAAATTAGGTTTTAAAAAGTTATTTTTCTTAATATTTTAATATATTTTGTCAAAAAATGGGTTTTACACTTGCTTTTATGTGCAGCAACAGGTTTTTACGCGACTTGGACCGTGATACGAGTTGTATTTTATACTTTTTCGGACTCGGTAAATACACGAAAAAGTCATTTTGGAGTCATCTTTCAGCTCTTTTCTGACTCTCTAAACATGAAAAGACGTCGAGTTATTCCTTTGTCAGACTCGTTAAACCCTGATGACATCGGATTCAGTCCTAATGACGTTATTCGAGTTGCTCCTTCCTAGGGCTCGTTAAATGTACTAGGATGGATTTGCCCGAAGGGCGGATTTATAATATAAGCATATGCTATCCCCTTCAAGCTTGTTATCAAAAATAATCGGGGTACTCGCCAGAAATGGTGGGGAAAAATGGAACCAGCATCATTGTCGTGTCGGCAGTATGTCGCTCTTGAACATGGCACTTGTCTGCATTCGTGTCGGGTTGGGGACATCTCACCTCGTTTTTCACTTGCCTCCGTGGGTTTGGGTGATCCATTTTGACCTCTCATTTGCTCTTTGCCTCGTCATCATGACCTCTGATATTTTGATGTCAAATGCTGCCAAATCCACTGTCGTGCTGCCCATATGTTCAAGAGAAGGTGACCTCTGCAAACATCAACCTTCCTCTGATTCTCATCTGATCTTGATTCACAAAAGACATTATGTTCCTCTGTCTCACGGTGATGATGTGGGAAACACTATGGCCCACCTTCGATCAAGGTCACTTCCTGTCAACTTCAGCTCATTATCCAGGAAGTTGATCTAGGGACTCCCTTCTGGTACCTTGGAGCTTGCATGCCTCAATGGCAGGTTCTTCGCGTTCGACATGAGGCTTTCATCATTGGCCTCCGATCGAGTGATTCTACAGGTGTTCGACGCCAGCTCATTGATTCACATGCCGTAGATTGTACCTATAGTACCTTGAGGGCCATTGTCATTATTGGTGGTACCTCTCGCGTATGTTAACATCTTTCATCATTGGCTGGTAATCAGATGATGTTCTTGCATGTTCGACTTCAGCTCACTTATTCACATGCTTGAACTTGTACTCTTTTCGGGTCGAGATGGAGCGCAAGACCCTGGATTTCTGTCTGTTATAATCCAGGCTGCGATTTTGTGGATTATTATGATTAGTTACATGACTCACTGATTGGATGGCTGCAACCATACCTGAGTCTATTTATCGATCCTCTCTGGATGGCTGCGTCCATGCCTTGGATCTGGATTATTGTATACTCTGTTATGGATGGCTGCGCCCATACCACATATATATCATGTATCTGAGATATCAGTTGTACTTCTCTATGCAGGTTTTCCGACGGCGGTGTTTTCAGTTGGACGCATTCTCATAAAGCATTTCACCCCTCTCTCTCTTTCGGGCCTCATGCTTTAAGGGGCATATGTTACACAGCAATTTGTCACCATCCCTGCAATCCCTCGTCCCGTACATTGGACGGCTTATTCCGTGACCTGTGAGCAGTGACATAACTTGAAAACACTTTCATGGTATTCCCCTTAACATGTACTTTCATTGCCCTGAAGACAACTCCTTGTGAAAAACCCTAAAAACACCCCTTTTTGCATTGACGCGGGCAGCCAGTTCACTACTCGTGCCAATGGGGGAAATCCTTCAAATCGAGCGCACCAATTGGCGCTCTGTCTCAGAGTCGCACTCACGCCAGCCATTTTAAGGAGTGTTTTTTAAAAATAAATGGCGGAAGTTTCATCCCAACCAATTCCTAAACTGGTATCTAATTTGAGTTGGGAGGTTTGGCTCTGAATCTCCATGTAGAAGAAGTGGTTTGCCACCTCTCATGGAAGCTTCCTTGAGGATAGTGTTAGCCATCAGTATTTTTTACATGTTAGTGATGACTATATCTTCAGCTGAGTTTTCTAGAAACTGATTTCCTTATGTCAATATGTCATCCAGAAAACCCTCCCAAAACTTTTTTCGCCTTTCTACCT
>JAXQQM020058692.1:0-41439 GCA_034641835.2 Pinus albicaulis | reverse complement strand
GTCCCATAACCCTGGTTATTATTTTTCTTTTATTAACTTTTATTGCATGTAATTTTAACTAGGGTTGTTACAGAACCCTCCCCCTCAGGGGAAAACCGTCCTCAATGTTAAACAATACCCACAACCAACAATATTGTTGTAGCAAAACATACTGCCCATGGATATTTATAGCATAGTTTTTTGCAGTAGTTATAATGATAAACCTGTTCAGAATTGAACCAACATGAAAATATAAAAAATATATCATAATGACATGACACCCAAACCTCTTATTGGAGCTTTATAACATAACTCATGGTCGTATGTACATCAATATACATATATACATAAACAAAACATCATACCAACATATAAAAATACATCTGCTCACCAAGAGAATAAGGAAGGATACATGGCCCACATATGATCCTCTATCTCCCATGTAGATTCATCGGCCCAAAGTGCTTCCATTGAAATTTAACCTACTTGATTACTTGATTCGTAAGCATGCAAATTTTTCTATACAAAATGCACTCAAGGTCTAGCTGGAATTCTCCTTCCCTTTCCACCTGTAATACAAACTATTAAATCAAATTATCAACATCTTTAACATTCTTCTTAAGAAATGACCCATGGAAAACATCATGGAATTTCACTTTCGGAGGAAGTGCAACTCAATAGGCTATTGGACCAATCATTTCAAGAATCTTGAAAGGTACATAATATCGAGCTGCCAACTTGGCACATGATCCAATCTGCAAGGACCTCTTTTTGGGCTTGATGCACAAGTATACTTGTTCACCAACCTAAAATTGCTTAAATAACCTATTTTGATCTGCATAAATCTTCTGTATTTATTGTGCCATATTTTCAAATATGTTTGGTCCAATGAAAAACTTTTTAACCGGATCACTCTAACTAATGGGATTATTTCAACTCTACCCATGAAATGCCTCAAACAGACTCATCCTCAAAGATTCTGGATACCCATTGTTGTAAGCGAACTCAACTAAAGGAATATACTCTTCTCACTTTTCCTGCTAATGCGTCACATAAATACTCAACATATCCTCAAATATCCTGTTGACCCTATCTGTATGTCCATATGTTTGCGGATGATAAGTTTCATTGAAGGCAAAATCTACACCCAAACCTACAAACAACTCCTTCCAAAACATGGAATTGAAATTTGTATCCCTATCTGACACAATCTTCAGCAGAACACTGTGAAATATGGCTAGATCCCTAATAAAGACTTTTTCTACATCATTACTTGAAAATGTAAACTTCTCTGGAATGGAGCATGCTAGCTTTGTCAACCTGTCCAAAACAACCATGATGGAATCATGTTATCTCACTATCCTTAGAAAACATGTAATAAATTACGTGGAAATGATCTCCCATTTCCATTCTAGAATCACAATTGGTTTTAATAGTCCAACTTGATTATTACACTCTACCTTAACCCATTGAAAATCCAAGCACCTACCCACAAAATCTGCTATGTCTCTCTTCAAATTCAACAAATAATTAAACTTGTTTACTGCAGTGAATGTCTTTTGATAACATGGCTGACCTTAATATGGTTTTGCATGAAACTCCCTCAGAATCACCTTCTTGAGCTCGTTGCTATGTTGAACATATATCCTGTCTCTATACCTAACCTATCCATCTGCTGTGAGATAATAGTCCACATCCTATAAACCTACACCTATACTTGTACCTATACTACTACATATACATGTACATGTACCTATACCGATACATGTACCTGTACCACTACCTGTACTTGTACTTATACTCTGCTATAAACTATACACAATCTCCATATATCGGTTATCCCGCTGACCTAATTGCAATATCCTATCCTATAAATATGTCCCATAGAACCTCATAGATGTTATTTGATTTACCTTTATCTGCCTACAAAGAGAATCTGAAACCCTATTCCCTTTACCTTTAATATAACTAATATCAAAGTAAAACTCATTGATCATAGCCAACCATCTACCTTTCCTAACATTTATATTTAGATCATCAAATAGATACCGCAATCGAGTGTGATCACTCATCAATAAAAATATGATGTAAAGAATACAGTGCCTCCACATATTCAATGCCTGAATTATTGTTGCGAACTCAAGATCACGTGTTGGATAGTTTTGGTCATGCTAATTTAGTTTCTGTGACTCATATGATACTACCTCTCCTTCCTGCATAAGAACTCCACCAAGTCTTATCTTGCAAGCATTTGTACATACTAAAAACTCTTTGTCCGGATCTGTAATATTTACCAATGAATAATGTGTCAAGAACTTCTTAAGTTTCTCAAAACTCGCCTCAAACTCCTCTCCCCATTCAAACCTCTTACCTTTCCTCTGTAATGATGTAATATGATAAACAATCTGTTAGAATTCCTGGATTAAGCTCCTGTAATAACCTGCTAACACCATAAAGGATCTCACCTCATCTACATTCCTAGGAGCAAGCCACTCCATTATGGTCCTTATCTTTTCTAGAACTATTCTGATGCCTTCCTTGGAGACAACATATCCCAAGAAATGTACCTTTTTCTAAAACAAACTTCATTTTATAAACTTGGCATACAATTGATGCTCTCTTAGCAATCTCAAGAATGTTGGTAAATATTCATTATGATATTCTTCATTTTTAGAATATACCGATATGTAATCAATAAACACAATAATGAGCTTGTCTAGATAAGGACACAATAAAATATTCATCAAACACATAAATCTAGCTAGAGCATTAGTTAAACTAAAAGGAAGTACAACAAAATCATAATCCTCATACCTGCTCCAAAAGTTTGTCTTGTGAATTTATCTTCTTTGATGCATATATGATGATATCTTCGATCTCATATCAATATTTGAGAACAATGCTTCTCCCTTCAACTGATCAAACAAGTCATCAATCCTCGGCAACAGATACATGTTATTGATGGTCACTTTGTTCAACTGCTTGTAATCAATGCATAGTTGTAGAGTACCATATTTCTTATTCACAAAAAATACAGGTGCACCCCATGGTGATACACTTGTCCTAATGTATCCTTTGTCAAGAATTTCCTTCAACTACAACTTCAAATCTACCAACTTTAGTGCGCTTCTTATGTAAGGTGCCTTAGATGTTGGCACTGCCCCTAGTACCAACTCAAAAGAAAAGTTTACTTCCCTGTGAGGTGGAAACTATGAAATATCTACAGGAAATACATCCTTAAACTACTGTAGAACTATGTACCTATTTAACACATCTTCATCCTCAAATTCCTTACCTTTTTCACTAGAAATTTGAACTAGAAAAAACACACACCCTTTTTGGTGACTACGCTTACCCTACATAGTAGTAACCATTCTACTTGACGTTGCTTTCTTCTTACCCCATAAGACTTTTTGTTCCCCATTGTCATCCAAGAAATTAGTAGCCTTGTCATAAAAATATACCTTGGTCCTCTGAAGATATAGCCAGTCCATACCCAAAATAATGTTATATGAACCTAATGAAAACACATTCAAATCCGTTGATGTGGACATACCTAATGGTAAAATCTCTTTTTAGTACCTGTATCCAACTACACTAACAAATACTTTCCATGAACTTATTTATTCAAACAACAATTATCCACCAAGCTAGGATTAACATAACTATAATTATATCCATGGTCAACCAAAATAGAAAAAAAATTATCACAAAGATTAATGTACATCTCGATAGTATACACCTAGTGATTTGACTACCTATTATCTAATGCTGCATAGATCTTGGGAATACTATTGAACTAGGTGGCTCCAAACACTCTCAGAAGACCAATAGGGCTCCGAAATGGTCCAAATTAAAAGTGGTCAGAATGATTTCAAAATAGGATAGCATTGTAGTGCTCATTGCCCTAATTCCAATGGAGAAAACAGAAATAAAATCCGAGTCTGTATGAGAAAGTTATTGTAGTTTGAATCTTGTACTAAACAACAACAAAAACAAGTCACAGTCAACATTTTGGCACGTGGAAGTATGGATGACATGTGGTAGGCCTAGTGGGACCCACAAAGCTAATGTCACAGCCTAGTCAATGAAACAAGTGGACCCACAAAAAGGTGATGTGGTAGCATCACAAGTCAACACATGGAAAGTAGGTGGTAGAGATGGCGTATGATGTGGACCAATAAGGGCTTGCCACATGGTGTGCCCAAGTGGCCTTCGATGATGCAACCTCCATTTTTTGTCTTAATCTCATGTTTTTTGGAGTCATTACAATATGGACATATGAATTGCATATATTATATAGTTTGAAAAAAATATATTAAAACTAAAATTGGGATTTAAAACAATATTAGGATTCAATGGTATTTGAACCCAAAACCTCCCAACAATAAGTATCTTAATATAATTATGGCAACCAATGTTCCAACCTCACACTTTATCTTATTCGCCCTTAAATTTTTTTATAAAATGACATTCAAATGGTTCAAGGAAACCATGGAGAATGATGGAGAATACATGAGAGATGAGGGCACATGGAGGCCAATGGAGCCGTGAGAAAAGCAGAGGCAGAATGTGGAGTAGACCAACATGTTCTTCAATGAATAATATTTTTTATTATTTTCAGGTGTATAACCATGAGCGGCCAGAGGGGCGGAACCTTACCCAGGGTATCTTGAGGGGAATAAAAAATATTCCTTTACATCCTGAACTTTCCGTACAAATTTTATGTCGATTTTACACCTCTAGGCAACAAGAAGCCAATGGTGATGTACATTTTAGTAGTAGAGCTTCCCATTTTTTGGCCATTTTCTAGATTGGAGTGAAGGTGTTAGATTCCCATGTGTGGATAGTCGATTTTATGCCTCTTGACACCACAAATTTGATGGTGAAACTAGATTCAACAGCTGAGCATCCACTTGGTTAGCCAAATTCAGGGGTTGAGGTATATGAAATATTGATGTCCTGTGCTTCTTTTATCATTTCATGTGAGATGTAATATGTTTTTTAGATCCTTGCTTGATATATGTTACGGTATCTATGTTTATACTTCATGTGAGATGTATTCGCCATGGATTGTTATGATCCCTATGTAACCTTGTTGAAGGGATCCTCATCGTCACCTGCTATGAGATTATGTCATGTTGATAGGAGGACTATTGTGAGTGAGAATTCTGGTAGAGGAATGCATCATGAAGAGACAAGCCACTCATGTTGAGGGCATATATTCTTGTATGAGAGAAAACATAATCCATGTACATCATCACCATTTCCAGCACTTTATGAAGTGGCCTACCCCATTTTGACATCGGGCCCAGAGACGCAGCCCACACTAGGTAACCTCCGTTATCAACGTTTCGTCTTCTTATGTTGTTTCTTGTTGTCATGTTTCCTCTTGCTTAAAGCATGAATATGTATTCTTTTAATGGTATTTTTAGTGAAATTCTAACCACATTAGAGAAGTAAAATATCATGGTTAAATCTGGTAGTTGACGGACCCGGATCAAGATGGTATCAGAGTGGTCTTCTCACTGATGTGAATTGTGAGTGTGAACAACAATTGAACGTGCAGCAATGGAGGATGACAAAGACATGTACGAGGCCATGCTTGGGATGTCCAAATTGGTGGACATAATGTATGAAGCTTATAAGAAGAGAATAACATAAGAGGAGAAAGAAATATCATAGAACAATGCTTCATCCATATCTTCTAGTGCTTATGCATATTATTCGTTGCCCTCATTGCATTCTCATCATTCGAATGAGGAGATCAACTAGAGTCTTCAGGAGTATAATGTTTAATTATGGAGGCTAGTACTAGAAGATAAATAAGAGAAGCATATATTGCAGCTTCAGTTGTGAACCGCAAAAGAGGCCTCGGAGGAATTGAAACACAACGAAGGCTTAAAGAAGCGATCATCATCTATTTCCAAATCAAAAGTTGAGGTAAAAAATGCTAATTTATATTCAGTTTGATCTTCACATGCTATTATTTTTGTTGAAAATTTGGAGATACCCATAGGAACTGGCACGAGACTCCTCACCAAGATGGGATACACAAGAGGAGGACTTGGTGTGAATGGCCAAGGCATAACTCAGCCATTGGAGGTTGTGAAGAGACCATGATTCACAGGTTTGGGATACAATGAAGGACAATGCTCAAAGGTGTCAGAAGCTTACAATGAATGGTTGAAACCATTGGGGAAAGAGAGTAATGGGAACACTCCACCATCGTCCTATGACAATTCACATTGCAGAGAAAGAGTTGAAACAAACTATTATCACCATGATTGTGCCAGGGACCAACAAGAAATGGATAATAAGTCTCAATATTCTAGTGTTAATTTTGGTTACAAGCATGTCACTAAAAATTAACATAGATCATGGCTAAAAAAACATGTATTTATTTTGGAATACAAAACCATGTATTTGCTAAGTGCTGGAAAAGAATGGCAGCACGAAAGAGGATGAGGTGTGAAAGCCCTTATCCATTGTAGGAAAAGAAGAAGGTAAAGCAGGTTTGTAGGAAGAATAATCGTTGCAGTCATTGCAAGAGAAGTGGCCATCAAAGAGCCATGTGTTGGAGGCTCCATCTAGAGCAATGTCTCAAGGAAAAAGTGTTCATACATGAACCAGTTGAAAAAATTATTCAACAATAAAATGTGCCACGGAGAGATGACCCATTCAATTTGATAAGTAGGAGATGATTTTTATAGGTGTGGTAGTGTTTCATGGAATTATTTGGTAAACAATGTGTTGCATGTTAAAATATAAAAGTGATGATTTTCTCTCTATCACTTGTGAAGCAACAATGATGTATTGATAGTTGAGGTAGTGGTTCCATTTTAATGGAAGCTTGACCACCGAGTATGTGTTATAAACTTGTATGCTTGGGTCATACTTGGTCATGTTATTTGTAAGAAGATTGTGCTAGATGCTTGGAGAGGATGCAGGTGTTAGCTCATCGATTATGGTTTTGAAGGACAAAGGTGAAGGATAATGAAGGGTGACCTTTTAGGACACCTGTGGTGTACACAAGGTACAAAGCAACTGCAGATTTGTTTGATACTTTTGGTGGAACAAAAACGCCTTATTGGGGAGGATTGGTCCTGGTGGCTCAAGACACCCTCAGGAGACCAAGAGGGCTCTAAAATGGTCAAAATTAAAAGTGTTCATAATGCTTTCAAACTAGGACAATATTGTAGTGTCTATTGCCTTGATTCCAATGGCACGAACAACACTCAATTCTGAGTATGTATGAGAAAGTTATTGCAGTTTGAAGTTTGTACCAAACAATAAAAAAACAAGTCAAAGTCAACATTTTGCCACTTGGTAGGCCATATGGATGACATGTGTTAGGCCTAGTGGGATCCACAAAGATAATGTTGCAACCCAGTCAACAAAATATGTGGACACACAAAAAGGTGATGTGGTAACACCACAAGTTGACACATAGCAAGTAGGTGGTAGAGGTGGCATATGATGTGGAAAAATGAGGGCTTGCCACATGGCTCAATCGCATGGTGCCAAATGGCACCTAAAATTAGGCCCAAGTGGCCTTGGATGGTGCAACCTCCATTTTTTGTCTTATTCTCATGTTTTTGGGAGTCGTTACAATATGGACATATGAATTCCATATATTATATAGTTTGAAAAAACTATATTAAAACTAAAATTGGGAGTAAATGGGATTTGAACCCAAAACCTCGCAACAACAAGTATCTTAATATGACTATGCCAACCAATGTGACAAACTTAGACTTTGTCTTATTATCCTTCACACTGTTATAAAATGCCATTAAAATGGTTCAAGGAAATTGTTAAGAATGATGGAGAATACATGGGAGATGAGGGCACAGGGAGGCCAATGGAGTCGTGAGCAAAGCGGAGGCAGAACATGGAGCAGGCCGATGTGTTCTTCAATGAATAATATTTTTTTTATTTGCAGGTGCAGAACCATGAGCTGCTAGAGGGGCAGAACCTTGCCTAGGGAATCTTAAGGGGCATCAAAAAGATTCCTTGAGGTCCCGAATTTTCTGGAATCAGAATTCGACAAATTTTATGTTGATTTTACACCTCTCAGTGACAAGAATCCAATGGCGATGTTAGTTTTAGCAACAAATATTCCAATTTTTTGGCCATTTTCTAGATTGGAGTGATAGTGTCAGATTCCCAAGTGTGGACAATCGATTTTATGCCTCTCGATGCCATGAATTCAATGGTGTAGCTGGTTTCATCAGCTGAGCATCCTCTTCTTTAGCCAACTTTAGGGGTTGAGGTATATACAGTATTGATGTCATGTGCTTTCTTTATCATTTTCAGTGAGATGTAATATGTTGTGTAGATCCTTTCTTGATGTATGTTGTGGGATATATGTTTCTACTTCATGTGAGATGTATTCGCCATGGATCGTTATGATCCATATGTAATATTTTTGAAGGGATACTCATCGTTACCTTGTGTGAGATAATGTCATGTTGATAGGAGACCTATTATGAGTGAGATTTATTGTATCAAAATGTCTCGTGGAGAGACAAGCCACTCATGCTAAAGGCATATATCCATATATGACAGAAAACATAGTCCATGTGTATCATCACCATTTCTAGCACTATATGAAGCAGCCTACCCCATTTTCACATTGTGCCCGAAAACGTAGCCTGCACTAGGTGAAATCCGTTATCAACGTCAAGTATTCTTATGTTGTTGCTTGTTGTCTTGTTTCCTCTTGCTTAAAGCATGCATATGTGTTCTTTTAATGCTCTTTTTAGTTCAACTCTAACCACATCATAAAAGTAAAATATGGTGGGTAAATCTGGCAGTTAGCGGACCTAGACCAACTATGTCCAACATCTCCCACTTTCTATGACTGCTTCATACTCTAGACCTGTAGTCTATCACCCTGATGTTGTGGAAAATATCTCCTATGATGATCACCTCCACAAGTCCAACACTACACAGGCTCCCTATTTTCATTCTTATTATGCTCCTCTGACTGAAGTCCTTGTCCTCTTCCAGATGTATTAAACTTCATAGTTGGTGAAACATTGTCTTTGTTAGTTGTATCATGTGGTATTACTTGCTTCTTGTCCCATTTTCCTTTTTTCCTTTCATTACCTTTCCAATCTATCTCAGTTTTAGATACAAACTTTTATTGCTCATAATAATTCTTTAGTTTCCAAACGGCCTCCTCCAATGATCTATTCTCATCAAACTGAATATTGTCTTTGAATTATATCATTGATGAGTACATAAATTTTTTCCTTCTCCTCCTTTAGGTAAGGAAAATA
This sequence comes from Pinus albicaulis, assembly GCA_034641835.2. Lineage (NCBI taxonomy): Eukaryota > Viridiplantae > Streptophyta > Pinopsida > Pinales > Pinaceae > Pinus > Pinus albicaulis. Next base: position 32,173 of record JAXQQM020058692.1, on the reverse strand, counting down.
TCTCAATAAATCCAAGAACCTGCTGGTGTAATCCTCATCAATCATAGGTCATATATTTAGTTCATAAAACTCTTTTTCCTTATCATTGTAGTATCTCCCCAATCGACACTTCTTTCAGTATAGTCTCTCTAATTCACTCCAAGTTAGCTCCTCCTCATAAATATCTTCGACGTTCTTCACATATTCCCACCAAATATCTACTTTACCTCTAAGGCTGAATGTAGCTATTCTGATTTTCATGTTTTCTGAGAAATCATGAAACCTAAAGAACTTCCTCATAAGAAGAAACCATGTCTTTGCATCATGTGCTTTCTTCATCTCTCTGTCAAATGTAGGTGGTTTTCTTTCTTAAAATCATATAAAATATGTCCCATGTCACTCCTTGTGTAAGGATGATAATGATGACGATCATGATTACTGTTTGAACCAGAACTAGAATAGTAACTGTGTCTGTCACCTCTCTTATCTAGAGTGTCCAAGTGGAAAGAACCTACCATCTCTGATCCTATCATCTCTCTTCGACTTGTGACCACTAGGATACATATTGACATGTGCCCCATTAGTCCTATCCTCCTGTCCATAGCTGATCCAATGGGGTCCTTGTTTTTGTAAATATGAAAAAATTTGAAGGATTATTGCATTAACATATGATTTCCTTTATTGTGCATATATGGGTCTATCATTATATTCCTTTACAAATCCTTATTTTGTCCTTCAAACTTCTCAGTGTGTCTACCAAGTTAGAAGAGTGGTCAACACCATGCTACTCATTTGATTCATACGGAGAATATCTGTAATCTACCATATTTCTATTCATCTTTTATTTCTTTCATGTAATCCATACTATGTCAGCTAAACCAAATCATAGTAAACCAATGTACCTTAGCATAATTCAGAGAGGATGTCTCATTTGCAAAATCAACCAATAAGAATAATTCATGGAAAATACACAAGCATAAACAACATGTAAGCAATCATAAATGAAAAATACATTTAACATGTAACCAAGCATACACTCATGACGACACATTCCATAATAACATCCTCTTCCATTTGGTGATATCACCACAATCATGACTGACACCATGCATATACAACAAGCATAGAGACTATAAGGATTATTATCACATGTGCAACCGACATGAGTGCATGACCAACACACACCACCCATCTAGTTCCATGGGTGAAACATGTTCTGATACAACTTTGTAAGATCCTCCTCCAACATCTACCCAATTAACCGACCAACATGGGTAAACATATGAGGAAGAGTTACTATGATCTGTTTCAAACTCCTAAGTGACCTTAAGGAAGCGAAATGGATGGAAACACATCAAAAAAACCTTGCACATCAGCAAAAAAACTCCCATCAGCCATCCCAACCACTCATGTAACCATCCCCTATGTCCACTAAGGTTTTTATAGCACTAAACACTCGAGAACTCCCTTGATATGGGAAAGGGTGCATCTATGTAATATTCTCAAATGGGGAATGGAGCGATATATGAAAAAAAAAAATTGGAAATTGCAGTGTAAATAAACTCATTAACATTGGAGACCAATATGGAGTCATAAAATCATGTATTAGATCAGAAAATCAAAAAAATAGTGATGCATACATCAAATACAATGAAGGGACAAGCCTTTCATAAGTAATCACTCCAAAAAATGAGCTGTTGCCACAATACAAAATGCCAGAGAGCTGCTACAATGCAATCATATGATGCATATCTGTAGCTAGAGATGATACAATGATATAAAAATAATGATATAGGCCCCAATAGAATCTAAACATACAGATCTGAGCGCTATACCAGCTTTCCAAGACAACCCAAGAGGGTTTTCAGAAAATGCACACAATGTGCCAATGTAAGCTGCAGCCCTAGGGATGAAGATATGCTGCAACATATAAAATGAGAAGATATGGCTGAAGCTGATGTAGATAACTACATATCTGCTCCAATAGATCCTCTGAATGAAAGAATGGCTCCCCCACTGAAGAAATCACCTCTCAAAACACCCACTGCAACTCCTCCCTAAAATAACGTAGATCTAGACTAAAACTGCGCTGAAGGGGATAAATGCTCCTTGGCCTAGTGCCAAATGTGTGAGTAAAGCCCAAGGGGCTTCTTTATGAGCCTCCCAATGGATGGAAGCTTTCCTCCACTGAAAAACTAGCTCCGAAGGCACCCGATATAATTCTCCACTGCTGCACCTTGCAACACAGCACAATATTCTACAGAAGCTACGCTGATGAAGAAAGATGTAGCTTGGCCTGAAATCTTGAATGTGGAAATGAAATGAAATTCTCTTCCAAGAGGCCTCTCGAGGAAAGAGGTGGGATTCCCTCTCTGGAACACTCGATGCTAAACAAGAAAACAATCTCAACTAAACAGCTGAAGAATGCAGTAAGTCTAAACATACCACATAAAAAATATTAATCCAAAACATAACCCCATATGGCTGCCATCCTCTTCCTTATATATATTATGAGCTTCCTTTCCCTTGGCCCCACTTTATTAGGTCATTTCCTTCATGAAATCAACCTTTCTCTAAAACTGCATTATTCCTCATTTATTCTCCACTCCTCCATAACATCGTTGTTGACTTGGTCAAAGTTGACTGGTTCAACATGATCCAACCCTTGTTCACACTCAAAGGTGATTTATTTAGCTACTTATAAGGCCTCATTTCACACTTTAAGTTTTTTTTTACTATTTCTTAGGAGATTTAAGGGCCTCCCTACCCACTTAATAACCTATCTAGTGACAAAATGATCTAAATATTTCATTTAGCTAAAAGCTAAATTTTAGGAATATTACAATCCTCCCCTCCAAAATGTTTCTTGTCCTCAAGAAACTGTAAAAGTGGAGAAAAATTCCTCCCCTCCTCCTCTTGTGGCCTCCTCATCAATAGTCCCCACCACTACTCAAAATAATCTGCAATAAATATGCCCTCCAATGGTTCCTCCCAAGTGTGCAACCCCACATGGCTCACATCATGAGAAAGTGGAAGGTGTAAGTGGAAACATTCTTGCTGTCCAATGGCCTCCTCAAGGTAGGAGTGATGAAAGACATAGGGGATCTCATTCCCACTGAGAGACTCCCATACCCATGCTATCATCCAAATGAAATGAGCCATTCTAGGTAGCTCATCAAAGAAATCCTCAATCCTCGTTTTATGCAATGAATTGGGGCTGTATGGAGAGATTAGATTTTTCCATCTATGTTGTTTCTCCCTCCATTTATGAAATGTATGGGGCTGCTGTTGATCTTGGGCTGAAATATTATGGCCTCCAAGAATGACCCAAGTTACCCCACTAATCAAAACATCCATGAAGTGCCTCTCCCAAGAACTCAAGTTCTCCAAATGGCTCCTCCCACATGAAGACAAGAGATGTATTGTGGACATCATGGCTTGCCCATTGTTTCTCCTGAAACATGCAACATATGAAGTATGTAGAATCATAATCCCAATGGGCACCTCCAACTCTTGTGCCATCCTCCCAACAAAGCTTCCCATAAGAATGAGAACATCATCAGTATATACAAGCAAAAGCAAATAAAAACAAGTTTCCATATGACAACCGGGAGGTGGATCATAGTACCACATGTGGAACCAGCGCAATGCATCCCTTGCCTACCTCAAACCAAAGTATAACAAGTGTCCTTTCAGCCACTTTTTTGCTGCCACAATCATCCTACAAGATGAGATCATAGAAGTAAAGTTTGATGCCACTGGTGCACACCAAGAATCATGTGGCCTCTCCCATAAACCACCAATAGAATGGCCAACATCAATGTTGCAAATGGCCTCAAGTACATCACAATACAATATACAAGAAGGAAAAATCCCCCTTGGTACAATATGATGCTCATGAAAAGTAAAAGAGTACAAATAATAATGCATAAATGTACATCCTCTACTATGTACCTTGGTCATTGAGCTGAAATGGCTCAAATGAAAGTTCTCCCTCACTCTCAATGAGTAGGGAAGTGGTTGTGACAACCACTCCATCATCATCTGGGCCATGCATCTCTCCATATGCTGATATACATCCTATTGGATGCCCTCCCAAGTGAACTCCTCCATCAAGGAATGATATGCATCAAGGTGCATGGAAATAAAGTCCACAAGTGCTGCATGTAACAACTACTCCTTGAGCTTAGAAGCTCTAGTCAAGAAGACTCTACCATAAGAATATATGAACCCATCATCCACCATGTATCTAAAATCTCCCTCCGGGTCACTAAGAATCATGCAAGCACCAAGACCCTTGGAGTACTCTACCAACAGTTGAGATCTCCAATACAGATCAATCCTCCTAAGAGACAACGCTGAAGATTTGAAATGTGAAGCTCCCCACATGCTGTTGTCTTTTCCTTTGACATACCTCATGCCAAATTCATCCTCCAAGGTGCTACCATTCCCATCATGCAGCTGCCCATTCTCAAGTAGAAGTGGTGACTTTTGGAAGTTGGCCTCCCATGAGAAGCTACCATCCAAAAAGAACCTCCTGATCTTGGCCAATGTAAGCATGAGTGGCCCCCATCTGCTCCAATATGTGGAGGATTCCTTCCTTAAGGGAAGTACCCTCTGTTTCTTCAAATCCATGGAGTGGTATCCTTGCACCATGGTGGTGCCATCCTCCATCACTGAGCAACTTCTGTCAGCGCGGAATATGTAGTGAGAGTGGGTAATGCTAAAAATGGGAGGATGCCTCCCTCCTCCTTGAGTCCACCCAAAACTCTCAACGTTGTGTCAAGTCCTCCTAAGATCCTCACCCCTATGAAATCAATGAGTGGTGCAACAAATTGTGAATCATCTCTCATCATCTCCTGATCTGGTGGTCTCCCAGGTGGAATGCCTCCATGCCATGAGACATCAATATCAAGAGTAGACTACATATATGAATGGAAAACTTTGTCCTTGCCCTCACAGCGCAAATCAGTCTGCCTCTTCTATGCATAAACCTTCTGAAATAGATAAGGTTGTGTGCTCCTCATCATATGATGCTGGCCATACTCCCTACCTTCCCCTTTCATCTGCAAGGTTTCACAATCTATCAATAATGGCACATGTTGTTCATGGATTATGCCTTGATCTCCACATATGAAATCCTTTGGAACTTCCTATGAACATACATGAATTCCTCTTGTTGGATCAAGTGCTCCATCTACTTCTGCATGAGGTGCTAGATATGCCCTGGATTTGACAGCACTGTTGCCTCCAGCCTTTTCTTCCTCTTCAATATGAATGGGCAAATTTTCAATGAGAGGGTCCTATTTTGAAAAAAGGATCCCCATGCCCTTTTTTCCAGGAGTATGAGATACAGATCTTGCCTCTATCAAGGCATTATGCAAGATGTTAGTTTCTTCAACAATTTTCTGAAGTGGAGTTGGGGTTATAGGTCCTTCCAACCCATGCAAAGGTTTTGTTTGTTTTGGTTTGTTTAGCTCCACCAAAGGTGTTTTAGAATGTTTTTATCAAACCTTTCCACTAGTATCCTAGTGAAATTTTCATAAGTAGATGTATTTGCATTTTTTAATGAAAAACACTCAAATATCCACCAAGCATAGGCCTTACCTTAAAAATGCAGCGCTGCAACTTTGATGGCTTCTTTCTCTGAAACTTGGTGTTGCTGCAAATAGGTGTCTAGCTCCTCCACCCAAGCCCTAGCTGAACATCTAGGTGAACCATCAAAATTAGATAGAAAGAATATACCCACATCATGCTACTTGCTCTTTGTGCTTATTCTTTCCTTGATCTTGAAAAACTCTTGGAAGTTAAGGTGATCTTTGAACCTCTTAGATTGAAATTCATATTCTTGCAAATAATCACCAAGAGTCTCCCTCTTTGGCACATCTTCTTCCTCCATTTATCCTACAGTAAATCGGGGCATAATACTGCGCTGTGAATCATAATGTGTGGTTGCATGCTCACACCCATCATGAAAAAATCTAGGGCTTGCTTCAGATTCAAACCCCTTTGGAGATTCCTCATACATCTCCCTTCTCATCTTCTTGATATCTCCATGAATGCTCTGCATAGTTTGAAAAAGAATATTTGAGAGCCTCTCTTCCTTCCTTCCTCCAAATAATGGAGTCATGTCTTTGTTTCTTCTGTACATCTCCTCTTCTTGTGAGAATCTTCTCTGTATGGTGACATATTAGATAGTTAAATGTTTACCAGTGACAAAATTATCAACAAATGCATTGTATACAAAACTAGAAAGTAGCAATATATATATATATATATAAATGTAATACGCTGACAACCCAAACACGTGAAATATTGAGACCAATATAGAGCCATATTATTGATCATATATGCAGCAATTAAGTACAAAAAAATGAGGCACAAACTATAGAATGTGATCACACAAGCCTCCCATACATAGACACTCTCAAAACTGAGATAATGCTGCAACACAAAATGTCAGAGAGATGCTATAGCACAGTCATATTAGACATAAATACAGCTGGAGATGATATAATGATACAAAAATACTGATATAGGCCCCAATAGAATCTAAACATACAGATCCGGGCACCAGATCAGCTTTCCAAGACAACCCAAGAGGGTTTCTGGAAAATGCACACAATGTGCCAATGTAAGTTGCGGCCCTAGGGATGAAGATATGCTGCAACAACTTAAATGAGAAGATATGGATGAATTTGATGTAGAGAACTATAGATCTGCTCCAATAGATCCTCTGGATGAAAGAATGGTTCCTCCACTGAAGAAATCACCTCTCAAAACAACCACTGAACTATCCTTTCAACTCCTCCTTAAAATAACACAGATATGGACTAAAACTGCATTGTAAGGGATAAATAATCCTTTTCCTAGTTCCAAATGTATCAATAAAGCCCAATGGGCTTCTTTACAGGCCTCCCAGTGGATGGAAACCTTCCTCCATTGAAAAACTAGCTCTGAAGACACCCGATCTAATTCTCCATTACTGCATCCTGCAACACAACACAATATCCTGCAGAAACTATGCTGATGAAGAAAGTTGTAGCTTGGCCTAAAAACCTAAATGTGGAAATGAAATGAAATTCTCTTTCAAGAGGCATCTCAAGGAAATAGGTGGGATTCCCGCTAAAAAACACCCGATGCTAAACAACACATCAATCTCAACTAAATAGATGAAGAATGCAAGAAGTCTAAACAGACCACATACAAAATAATAATCCAAAACATATCCCCATATGGTTGTCATCCCCTTCCTTATATAGATTATGAGATTTCTTGCCTTTAGCCCTACTCAATTAGATCATTTCCTCCATGCAATCCATCTCCCTCCAAAACTGTGTTATTCCTCATTTAATGGCCACTCCTCCATAACAACGTTGTTGACTTGGTCAATGTTGACATGTTCAACATGATCCAACCCTTGTTCATACTCAAACGTGATTTACTTAGTTGCTTAGAAGGTCTCCTTTCAAACTCGAAGTGTTTTATTGCTGCTAAGGAGATTTATGGGTCTCTCCACCCATTTATTCACCTGCCTAGTGATAAAACAAAATATTATATTCCATTTAGTTGAAGGATAAATTTTTGGAATATTACAGTCTGCTGATCATGGACGTGACTTCTTGATAAGGCGACTTTAGATAATTAACTGAGTAGATCCCACTTTCTTTGCGGGTGGGGTCCTTATCCAGAGCCCACCATTCCTTGATCTTCTCTAGATAGTTCTCATTCTTCATTTTGAACATATCGATATATTCTTGATTGTACCAAGCAGTGGGTGGTGGAAGATTGTAGAATTTCCTAAGATCCTCTGATCGGAAGGACCCAATTACTAGATCCAAAGCACTGAGAAACTGCCTGCAGGGAATATCAACAAACTGCAATATCCACCGAATAACATCATAGTAAGGAAACATGGTGGGGTAGGTGCCAACAAGAATGATCTCCGACCTATGGACTCTAATACATGCCTCGGCTTCTGCATCTTCAACTTCTTCTTCTATATTTTTTGGTGGTTCATCATGCGGCTCCAGATATTTCTAGTATTGAAAATACTGATACATCTTACTCCAGTCTAGCAAGTCTTTGCCACCAACCTTGTGCGTAGTATCAGAAAACGAGCGATCAATAGACAATTCCTTTAGAATGACATTCAAGACCTCCTCCCCAGGGGCCTTAGCAATTTGTAGATTCCAAGGAACACTTCTCTTTTGACGTGGAATGAGGACAATCAAAAATCTTCCTAACAATGATGCTAACATCAGCTTTTATTCATAGATAGCATATCAGTTCATAAAAAATTAAAAATACCTGAGATGCAAATTCATAAGCCAAAAGCTACAGTTTAGCAACACACATAGTCTTGGCACTTAGTGAAGAAAAAGGAAGAATGATGCATAGTGCAAAGACTAGCCTATTGCAGGCATATATAGATAAAAGAAAATCCTATCCCGAGATCTAAAAAATAAATGCCAATCATTCCAAATCACATGGGCTAGATCTACAGGTGGATTTTACCCATAAATTCGAACACTCATGACTTTAATTGACAGGATATACAAATGTGAATGCGGAATCTTGATGCTGCCGGTCAATCAAAGATGTATTATTGCCACGAATAGCCAATTAATGGCAGTATGGATTAATGAATACTCTTGGGATGCGCAACACGCCACTGATTAATGAATAAACGATCCGAACAAATCACCGACATGCCAACATGGTAATCGCCAAATTCCTTATTCTGAATAGCACAATTCGGCGAAGAGGAAATAACAATAACATACAGTTCAGCGAATCAAGTAGGGAAAAAGAAACAACGAATCGGTGAAAGGATCAAACATGCAATGAATGAATTCGCCGAACCGAAGAAAAAAAAATCGCCGAAACGACAAAAAGGGAAATTTGTTAAAACAACTTTGAACAACTCACTGAAAAGAAAGCTAAGGCATATGATTGATTCGCCAAAGGCTTATTTGGGATTTTTATGGCATTTTTTTATTTTTTATGAGTTTTATGAATTATTTTAATCTTTTTGTGTTTTAATATCTTTTATATAGAATAAACCTAAATAAAAAATAAAAAAATCCAAAACAGGGGTTGCTGCTACAACATAATGTTATATAATGATGATATACAAGTGGAGGTGGATCCCACCCCTGAACAATGGGCCATTTAACTATGAAAAAAGCTTTCATGACTCCTTCCTTTCAACAATAGCAAACACATGGATATCTTAGAAGAAGCGTTCAATTTTTCTTAATGAGATTAGATAATAGCTATACATATCCCAGGTATCGGAAATCAAAAGGTGGATTAACCCTTAAGTTATTTTGAAGCTTTCCCAAAAAATTTCCAGTTGTACTAGTTATCCAAAGCACTCTTTTTCCAGGTATCTTTGAATTCCTCCAGATGTTGCTCCTTCTTTCTTCATAGTATATGCTAAAATATCCTGAAGAATGTTAACAAGAGAAAAACAAGTACTAAAAGAGAAATCTTTTATTATTTCTGAGAATGTTTGTTTCAGAACCTTTTGTTTATTACTTTGTTTGTGTATAATGTTGTTTTTTTCTTACTATGTAATTTCAACACTTTTTTTTGCAAGGTATACACATTTCCTCAATTTGGTTCACTTAGGATATCCTTTTAGCTTGTTTGCTTCTCCCTTTATTCTATGTTAAATAAATCTGGGTTTTGAATAAGAAGGACATCTCCAAAATTCAACCCTACAAGATGAACTTAAAGAGCAGGAAACTATTTTGAGGCAATGCATTGAACAACTTGAAAGTATTGAATCCAAATAGGTAGCCCTTGTCTCTTAGCTGAAAGAGGCACTTCAAGAGCAGGTTGGATTTTCTTGTAAAACAATAGCTTTTTTGGTTAATTTAAAGTTTTAACTTCAAAGCATTAAATGTGAGGAATAACTAGGCATCTCAAGAAATCAGAAGTTCAATTTTGACAATGATCTGTGTTACAGGAATCTAAGTCGGAGCGGGTGAGAATATTGTGCTCTTCCTTTTATTGTTTCATGTCAGATTGTTGGAATTGATTTAGCAATGCCTATGTTGTTCACAATGAGAACATTTATGGGAGCATGTCATCATGTAAATGTGAAATGACTATGCAACTATGCATTCAATTAATATCTACAATAAGTTTCTCCTCCAAGACAATATCTCCTTCAAAATATTTCACAGGTTTCCAATGAATCACCACATGTCTACACAAATGTTTCCAATGATCTACTTCAAGTATGCAATAGATGCTTTCCGAAGTGAGCTTCACCATAGATTCAAAAGTTCAAATTGATGTCTATGTCCACAGGTCGAAGAGTTTGTAGATAAGTCATCATAGGTTCACATAGAATCCACTATATTTCTCCAATATGTAACCACAATGAAGCTGCAATAGAGATCTGCAATTCACGAATTTTCACAAAGAAATTGTAATAAAAGCATCCAACTGTAGGACAATATTTACTTTTACAATTAAAATTTAGGTTTGAAGTTTTTAATAGAGTTATTCTCTCTATCCGAAGTCTGTCAAGGTAGGTGCATGGTCCAAGCCTCTAAAAATTCACTCAAGAGCTACAACAGGTCTGAGGGTAGCCTTCAAGGTCACTATAATTCGATCTTCTACACAGTTCAAAATGCTTCACGTAATGTTTCTTCTACAGCTAGAAGAGAGGGCCTTATACTAGGCCTCGTAGCCCTTAAAAAATCCTCCACGGTTCTACAATTTCGAGCCACACAGATCTGAATAGATAACTATAGGTCCAAGGTCTTTATTACCATATATGGCTGCCAAATAATTTGTTGTCTGCCTTTGAGAAAGAATAACCAAAACAAATAGCTCTTATGTCCTCCTCACCTCATTGTTCTATTTTTTTCTGATGGTCTTCACTGAAATTTAGTGCTAAACTAAGGTGTCCAAACTCATATTAATACCAGTTTTACCTTCAATGAAGAAACATGTCCCTTGAGGGGACATGAGAACCTACACCAGTCGAATCAAGTCAGCTAGGACAAAAAAGTATTTTTTTCATCTTAAAAATTCAATTTCTCTTAGCCTATGAGGATTTTTGGGGCATGTAAAATCTCATTTGAAAGAGGGAAAAATCCTCTACAAGGTTGTGGAAGTCTCATCCTTAAGTAGGTTCATTTTACCATCCATAAATTATATTTTGTGAACTGTTATAAATATTTTAGTTATGGCAGCCTTATGGACATTTAGAGTGTGGATAGGCTTCTTAATATTCAAGGACTAGGATGCAAGGGCATAGATGAAGGATCCATCAAATAGATTTTAAGGCTATGCACCTTTTTCAACAAGGCAAGGATTAGGGCATCATTATCATGTAAGGACAAGGGTGTATGCATGAGGCCAAGGGTGATGGTAAGGGATTCTACATCCATCATTATGCATCACTAGATATTCAAGATAGATCATGCATATCTAGGGCTTCATTGATCATCATGCATGATTATGGATCACTAGATCATTCGACATATATCATGGGTATCTAGGGCTTCATTGATCATCATGCATCATTAGTATTTTTCATGTATGTAGCATAGAGTTTCATATATGCATTTAGGGTATCGTTCTTGCATAGACTTAGGGTTAAGGTTTCTTAAATAAAAAACATGAACTAGGGAATCATAATTATTAGGACATGCATCAATGTGTTAGGGATAAGGTCTAGAGTATTATGAACATTAGATCATAAATCAACAATCTAAGGTAATTTCAAAGGGTAAATGTACTTAGGGTTTTGTCATGTAGTTAGGGAAACATCAAAAAATGGTTTAAGGCATGAATTATGTCATGTAAAATTTGTAGTGTAAGGCAATGCTACCCCTAATTTGTTCAAGGTCACATGCAATCTTTAAACTAAACATAATTCACACAAAGGGCTATTAAAAGGTAGTTTTGTTACATGAGCATTCCCTTGATCTTATAAAAACGTTACTGGATTCTTACTAGAGATAACTCAGTAGGGGTAGAAGTAAGCCTGAGAGGATCATCCACTTCAGGAAGGAACTCAACTTTCGCTTCTGGCATGATGCCAATAGTTGATAAATGAGAAACTAAGATCGATGACCTCCCAAGCGAGCTAGGATAGGATGCAAGAAAGCTGAGATAGTTGTCTTCCATCATAGCTCTCTTGGGAGGTCATACATCTTCCTTTCTCCTTTATAAACTATTTTTATCATGCCATAAGAGAAATGTGAGTTCCTTCTTAAAGTGGATGATCATCTCAGGGTTACTTCTGCCCCCCAAAAAAAATTCTAGGACTAGCGTCACAATTCTAATGATGTGGTGTCGGAATAGCAATGACTGTGGTGTCACTTCTGAGAGTTGTTTTCATCGCTGATATGGCCCAGACATCACAAAAATGTTATGCCAGTTGTTAGAATAGCGATGACTATCATGGAACTTTCGACAGCTTTTTTCGTCGCTGGAAAACTAATAGAGCCAAGCGTGCGACAATATGTGCGATGACAGGACGTCGATATTGCGACACATTTTGGGAAGGCATCGATGTTGTAATACTGATGTTTCCACATGATGTCTAAATAGAGACAATAAATAGTGCAATTCAAAGATTGACTAAATGAAGACACGTGTTGTGTTTAATGCCGCTCTACCAATAGTTATTAGAAGTGTCACATATGTGACTGTACAGGAAGTGATGTCTAGCCCAACCTCAAAGTGTCGCAATTGGGATGCCTATGTGTCGCAATAGAGACAATTTGGCCATCAGAAATTGGGCTAAATATGCTAGTGAAGAAGAAAATTCACAAGGAAAAGAAATATCCCAAGAAATTTCTTACTCAGAGAGGACCATATCTCAAACAGGTCATCAAGAAGGAAAATTCAAGCCTTTACTCAATGTACAACATTTTACATATGAGCAAAGTGAGTCTTCTTTGTATCAGTCTAAAGAAGACATGGTATAAAAATTCTCTAATGAAATAAGTCTCAGTCTTCTTTGTATTAGTCTAAAGAAGACATGGTTAAAAAATTCTCTGATGAAAGAAATTTGTCTTTAAATGAAAGTTACAAGTTGATGCATGAAGAAAGGAGAATTACACCCATAGGAGTCTCCTTACTTATTTTAAGAGAGAAAGATATCAGCACTTTAAGAGTTTCTATAGAAGATGAGACTAGGTTGTCACAAGGAAAAAGGAAACCTATACCTAATAGTGATCTTATTGATGACCCTCGAGTCTGTTCACATCCACCATTCACCATCATTTTTTGGACTTAGCACTATTGGGATAGCACATGGACTTAATCTCTCCTTAATCAGACCATTTTCCAATAATTTTTGAACCTCATTTCTAACTTCCTCATTTTCCTTTGGGGTCATCTTATAAGTAGCATTTTTTGGTAAGCTTGCTCCAGGTATCAGATCTATGTGGTGACTGATACTTCTTTTAGGTGATAATACATCGAGAAAATCATCAACTACAATGTCTTCATAATCCGCTAACATATTTTTAATTTCTATTGGCAGATCTGAAATGACAGTATTAGCAGATTCACTTTTTGGCTTACAAATAATGGCACAATTCACCTCTTCTTCTGTCATATGTTGTAAGAACTCTTTTCCACCAACCAATAGAGATTTTGGCTCACGCTTTGTAGTTCCATTCCCTTCTTGGAAAGGGAGAAAAATATGTTGAATACCACCTGTTAGCATAGTTCTTTGCTAAGTCATAAGTCCATTTCATAGTTTTATTTTTAGGATTAAACTTCAAAAAATTTCAAAAAAAAAAAAAAATTGTCGCTGTTGGAATTTTCGGAAGCACTAGTTTTAGTCTTTTCGGACAGTCTATTATTTTCCTGTTTCTGTATTTTTTTTTTTAATTCTTATGTTGCCAAATTTTTTGGAATAATACTATGTTTTTTAAAAAATAAACGAAAAAGCACATCCGCTTTGGTTAAGCCACGTGTTGTAGCATAAATATGCCTCAAATCTTTTTTAAATATTTCCATATCTCATGATAGGTGTCATATTGTAGTCATTCTATTTCAAGTCAAGTTGTGAAATACATTGAACCTATGTGTCACCTGCAGTAATGAACTTAACCGTTACCCCATCCACCTGTCAACCCGAAGTCAGTGAGACATATGTCTAAGTACATGTTTTCCTGAACGTAGGAGATTGTGGTCATTACGCTCAATGCCATAATAGTTTGGTTGGCTGCACAACAGTGCTACCGAAAATTTCGGCCAATTAACAAGAAAGACAGTGGAGGTGACTTTCAGTCACAGTCTCAAGATATTTGAAGCCCTCCATACAGAAATAAGCAGCCAATTGAAGGTGATGATGGATTATCACATGGTTCACATCACGATGAGGAATATTTTTAATTATGAATTTTGATTTTCAGGGTGTGATGAACCATAGTTTGGTTTTAAAACCACCAAAAAAGAAGGAGCATTTTCATTCGAAGTTTTAGTCATTGGAGATCGAATCGCTGAGAGTCATAGTTTGAGGAGGAGTCTGGATTTCAGACAATATTCCAAAGGTGAATACAAGCAACACTTGTAAGGTAAAACTCCTCCAACTGTGCCACCTATCAGTTTCAAGAGACAGAGTCTTTTATTTTCTGAATATGACTAAAACAGGTGGAAAAATAAATCGAATTGAGCCACAGGGTGCAGATCTAGTTGATGCCAATTCGAGGGTAAGAAGCTTAGTTAAAGAGTTTTCTAACTCTTTTAATGGACATGAAGCTACAGTTTATGGCCTTACCTTGCAGGTTTCTGAAGAATCCATTGTTGAATCCCTTAACCTTCCACATGAAGGAGAAAGGCTCTTTAAAGGGCAGATTATTACAAGAGGAGATCTCAATAGCTTCCTCAAAGATGCACACAGAGATCCAAATTGGGAAAAGGGCATTCCAAGTAGCTATCTTAAGAATGACTAGGCAGAAGTTATCAAACTTATCAAGATATACCTCACTTTTGAAAGGAGGTATATAGTTGTGTTCCTTTATCACATGAGGTTCCTTTTTCATATTGTAGGGATGAAGAAATTAAATCTGCCATATTTCTTGTTGAAAAGCCCGACAAAGATGTCAACAAGGGTTCAGACTCACACTGATGTTTCAGAGTATAGCTTCTACCATCAAGCTTTAATCATAGTTTTATTTGAAGTTGAATTAGGAAATAGAAATCAGACCTGTGATCACTTTTCGTTGTGCAGGGAAGACCAACCTGCACCTACACCTCCATTTTCAAAACCAAACCCTCAGCCTACAAAAAGAAGAAAAAATGGAAAGGAAAAAAAACAAAACATTCATAAAAATGCCAAGGGAAAAAATGAAAAGGTTTCTACAGCTAAGGTTGAAAGAAAGTTTGAAAAAGGAGAGAGCTCCTCAGCAAGTAAACCCAAATCTATGAAAACAATTCCCCTCGTTCCTACCTTTCCTAATATCTACACTAGAGCACAAAGAGGAAGGTCTACAACATCATATAAATAAATAATGCAAGTGCTACCAGAAATTTCGGAAGCACATTCTCATTAAAATTTGCACAAAGAGTATCATCCTACACAATTATATGAATAACTCCTCAAGGATGCTAGATATGACATCACTAGTAAGAAGAAGAAAGAAGAATCCAAACCTATTTTTGGCACCAGAAAGAGGCATACAAGAGAAAACAATAATTTTAGGCTTAAGTCCAAGGCTCTACGAAATCCAAGCCTAATGACAGAGGTCATTTATATTGAAGTTAAACCTGAAGGGTCAAAGACAGAGAAATCCATGAAGAAAAAAAAGAACACAACCCCTTCAGAACAATACTTAGAGCCTTCAAAGAGAAGAAAAATGAAAAAGGTTTCTAAGGAGGAGAAAGACATTGTCAAGGAAGCAACCACAAGAGCAACCAAATCCAAATCAGTTGTTGATATCAAAATATACTTGGATAAGCTTGTTGAAGCTGCGCCACACATAAAAGGAAGGTAAAAAGGTTTTTTGATACTAGTACATTTTTTCTTATCAGTTACAATTTTGAAAAACAGTTTAGGTGTCAATGAATATAAGTTTGCGCATGATTTTCAGCATTTTCTGTGTGTTTTTGAAAAAGAAACAGGGTGCTACAAAAAATTTGGCTAGTATTTCATATTTTGCGCAGTTACAAGTTTTTACCGGAATTTCTGGCAACACCTGTTTTAACTGAATTTTGACACTTGTCAACAAATTTTTCCGAGCCAGTTAAATATGGATAATACAAGTTATGGTGAGAGGTGGTTATGCGTTTGTTGGATGTCTTATTAAATGGAGTTACATTGTTATTAAATACCTAATACACAAGGTGATAAAACAACATAAAAAGGGGTAGCATGACAGCACACTCAACATTTCAAACTATATTTCTTCTCTTCTTTCTTCTCCATCTGTCCTTTCTATTAGATTTAGATGAGATGAGGTTGTAATGCATTTTGAAACCTATGCAATGTTAGAATTAATGTTTCCTTCTTTTTAGAAGAGATGGAATTGGTGCCTCTCTTTCTATATACCATTTACAGGTTGGATGTTGGTCTACCTGAAGACTGAATATAATGGAAATCCTTTTCTACTGCATGCTTAAGGAATTTGTGACTGAAGGAACATCTAATGTGTGGTTTGTCTCCTTTCTTTGTTAATTTACTCTAAAATATGAATTGCAGCAACTAGTAAAGTGTGAGTGAGAAGTTGTTACATGATTTAACAGTAAATTATTTTCTTTCAGTTTTTTGCAAATTATATATGTGTTATATAAAGGATTTGTGGAATACTTTATGCATGCAATTTATTTTCTGAATGTTTTTTGCTTTGCACAAATAGATTTTGTGTAAAGAGCCATCACCATAGCTATGTGACTAACTTAGGATAGGAATATTTCTTGGAATAGGTACCATCTATCCATATTCTTCCATTAGTTACACTCTGCTCCATATACTACCTTTTACCCACACAATTCATAATTTCCACAGCTTACCAAATGCATGAAAGTATTAAATAACATAAAAATCATTTCAAAATCTTTGAGAAACCATCCCACCACTCAAATAACCCCTCTAAAATTTGAAACGAACTATGATGTGTAAGGCTTACTCCTTATGCAATTAAGGAGTGACTCCTTGCGTGAACACCACCCATATCGAACTTATAAAATTTATTGCTTCCATCATGCACTATTTTCCTCTCAAATTTCCAAGGTCTGCCCAATAACACATGACACACATCCATAGGAATGGTATCAAAAGTGACTTTGTCTTGATATCTGCCTATTTGGAAATCCACTTTACTTTTCTTAGTAACCAAAAATTGGTGTCCTTTATGCAACCAAGACACCTTGTAGGTTTTTTTATGCTTGACCTTCTTAAGGTTCAGCTTTTCCACCATTTCAGTGGACACCAAATTGTTGGTGCTTCGACTATCAATAACTAGTTTGTAACATTTCCCTCGGACTCTTCATAGAGTTCAAAAAAAAAATTTCCTTTGTGAATAATCTTCCACTTCCTTCTCTGGTTTCAATAGCACATTTTTAATGAGAAGAGCTTATCCAACCTCAGGTACATTCTCCACTACAGGAGCTTGTGCTTCTCCCTACTCTCCTTGTGAAAAATAGTTTCCTCTTTGCCCTGCATTCTCATTATAAGGACACTCATAGTATCGATGGTCTAGTTTGTTACATTTGTAACATTTGTAGACTAACACTTTGCCTCTGCCTCTACCTCTACATTGTTGTTAGGGTCTTCCACCTCTAGGCTCATATCCTTTCCCTTCTTGTTCTTGTTGGTTAGAACCACCAACTTCGTCCTTATAAGCTGGAGCCTTCCCTCTTCCTGTTGTTTACCCTCTTCCTTTGTTAGGTCCCTATATTACTAGTGTAGTCCCTTATTGTTGTTAGTGTAGCCCCCTTATTGTTATTTTTGTACCCTTGTACCCCCAATATTGTTATTATTGTGCCCTAGAAAATCCACTATTTTTATTTTTGTTCCGTTACATTATTATTGCTAGGTCAGCTAGCATTATATTGTGACCCCATGGACTCTATATATAGAAAAGAGGTTTTTCATTTGTATCATCCAAGAATCATTCATTTATATAATGTAAAGGAGGTTTTCCCCTAAAAGTGGTTGATTTATAAGGCATTGATCACTCTTATCTTCTATTTGTAGTACATTTTCATATTATTTGCCATCATATTTTGAATTTAATGTTCGTTACTTTAATAAATATTGTGGATTTTTCTATAGCTGTTTGGGGGAATATCACCCTAGAGGTTCGTTGGGTTACAACCTCCACAGAGCGGGGGCATGCTATCTAAGAAGGACTCACACAACCATGCACGTTCAGAAAAACTAAATAGAGTAGAATGAGAAAGTTACCCGTAGGTCCTACGGTTGAAGCAGATCCCGCAGGGTCCAAACCCCTAGCAACCGTCCTTCCTTCTTAACCTGAAAGACAAGAAGAAACAAGCATGAAGAACTGGTTGTACAGCATATATCTACTCTAAATGTTAGTGAAATCGATATAAAACATCAGATAAATCATAATGAATGCTTAAATAACAATTTTCTCATACATATAAGCATACACTAACACGTATATTTCGGGAACAGCATGGTACTTCTGTATTATAAATAGCATGTACAAAAGTAATGAGTGGAGAGATCACCTGATCCTTCCACGGCCTTCGAGCAGACCGTCGTCTGGATCCGTCCAGCCCTTGCCTCGCTAAGACTCCTTCCAAACTAGTGCATACGAGATGACATATAGGGAGATGTGCATCTCAAGGAAACAAGGGTTTCCTATAATGAACTGGGAAAGTGCAAGAGGCACGGGGAATCAGACTTGGATAGGGAATACCAACAGAGTATAATATCAATAATTCTCTCTCTCCCTTAGGCCATACACATGAGGGGTTTTTATACTCCCTCCAAGTAGTTTCAACAATTGGAAACAGTTGGCCACGTGCTGGGGTGGTTGAACTACCTGAGTAACCATCAACCCAGCCCGAAAATAGGGAATTTTTATATATTTTTTCATAATTTTAATGGCATACGCGGAAAAGTGCATACAGACTCGCGTATACACGCGGAAAAAGCTGGGCATAACCGCGTATGGGGATTTTTACACTGTTTTTAAGTGAATTTGTCCAAGTCTGTAGGAATGGGTGCCCAAAGCCATAAAAGAAATCATGAATCATATGAAGGTGAGAAATGATGCTATAACAGATGCCCCCTAATATATGAGGTCAGAAGGGGTACATGATGGCCTAAATGTATTATGCACATAGAAAGAACTTCGCAAGGACAAGAGAGGACTTCACCAGATTTCAGCCTGCCAAAAACCAATGAAAGAAACCAGAGAGTCAACTCATGTTGAGGCGGGCATACCCATGCTCAGTCAAAAATACATCATATGGAAAGTACTGAAATAGATCCAACATGTATACAAGTATAGCTGAACTGTAAGTACACAATGAATCATCTGAGCATGGCCCGGAAATACAAGTCTGAATCAATGTCCAAGTATCACATATAAAAAGCTGATCAAAGATGGTGCAACTAGATGTCTGATCAAATAAGTAACTGAATCTCCAAGTACTGGATCATAAGAGGTGGATCAAACGATACAATCATGCAACTCGGGGACCAACATATAAGATGCTGCTGTGCTGAACTGCAACATATAAGAGTGGACGGCATCACTGGCAGATACTGAAAGGACTGTCAAAAGTGAACCGAAACATGCTGATGCAACCCGAGGTCTTCACCGATCACTATGGCACAATTCTACACAATGGGAATAAATGAGCTGAAGTCGACCATGTGAGAAATCGTTGGATTACCGGTCAATGATGTATACCGTTAACCAACGCGAGACAACCCACCGATAATGATAATGAGTGTCAAGGTGCCCCAGTACAATCTAACAAGTGTGAATGAATGAGTTGAAGTCGAACACTTGAAAGAATCTACCAATCAGGAGGCAATGATGAATCCCCACTATCGATAGCGAAGAGTCTGCCACTGATGACTGCAAACCCTAAGGTACTGACAAAAAGACTCTAGACCTTATTCCTAGAGCAATGAGTCGGAGTCGATGGGAAAAGATCTGCTGGAAGGAAGGCATTAAGGCATCCCACATCAGTCCAGCGCGAGTGTAACCCGCAGGCCAATATTTGGAAGGAATCGGACGAAGTAGAGTGACGGAACCAAAACTGAAGTACGTTTCCGATGTGCAAAAGATGAAGCTAGTGCACGGAAGAAACCCTTTGAACCAACCAATAATGAAAGCTAACACAGAGGCGAGAAATCCACCGATAGGGTCAAATGGAAATCAAGGTACTGCACGAATCCCAAGTGTGATAATGTGTGCTGACGTCGAACACAGGGGAAACCACTCAGTCAAAGACCCATGATGATGATCAAATGTTGAGCACAAGGTCACCTATCAATGATGGAAATAGGGCCAGGGTGCGGCTCTAGGTTTGCTCTTAGAGCAATGTGTCGTAGTCGATAAGAGACAAACCCGCCGATAAGAAGTCAATGGGGACCTTCTCAAACCAGCACGAGCAGAAGACCAAAACATCTGATGTGATAGAACAAGATACTGACCAGACCGGGAAGGCCGACTGAATAATGAGTCAAGAGACACCGCAGAATGGCCGACTCTGGTTAGACTTCCCTTGAACAAAAGCACGACTCATGATGGCCATGGCAGTAAAAGTGACACCGTATAAGTCTGTTATGCAGGAGGCAGAACAAACTCTCCATATGATTGGAAGAGATAACCAACCGGGGGAGAACTGACAAGTGAAACATGGTAAAGGCTGAACCTAGGTCAAAACTAAAACCATCCCAAATGAAGGAGATATATATAAGTATATGTGCTTTGTTCAAGGGCAACAAACTGACTCTGTACTGCCATCAAAATAATGAAGATACATCCCGTTCCCGCTCTTTTTGTTATATTTGATTTTTTTGTCTTTTTCATATAATAAGCCTGAAAAAGAATAAAAGAATGCTATGGTACAATGGATAGAACGAGTATAAAAAATCAGATGAACTAGTTCCTGGGATTGGAACAACCCTATGCTCAATGCAAGGTGGCGGAAACTGGTAAGCGATACTCAGAGGAACGTTCCATCCATGGGTACAAAGGTGTCAAGTCATGATAGCTAAGTGCACGCAATGGTTAACTTGTACAGAAAGTCAAGGTCAAAAGTTGGCTTAAACATCGAGTCCAAATGAAGCCGGCTAAAGGCCAGGATAAACAAGTAGCCAATATGCAATGCAGTAATACAACTTAAACGACACCAGGGAGCCTCTAGAGTAAAAGCCAGAAAAATGATAGTGAATAAGAAGAAGAATGAAGCTTCAACACATAAGACATGGCGGGACTAAAGAGGACTCTCGGGCCTACATAAAATGTAGCATGGGCAACAAGTGATAGCGAGGAACTAACTAGGAAGCCCATGTAAAGGAAGGCTCTACCATCAAGTCATGATTAAATAATCGGCGAGTGAAATGGGTGTAATACTCATGACCTGATGGGATCGACTCTAAGGCAAGTGATCAGTATGGAGGCTAGAATGCAAGATGAAATGGAAAGTGATTTCCCTAACCTATATGCCAGTGAAGATCATATACCTGCCGTGACGAGTCGGTAATCATGGATCAAAAATCGGGAAAAATCTCAAAATCGTCAAAATGTACCTGAAAACATACCAAACTGGGCACTTCCAAGCATCCGAGTTATGCAGCTTAAGATAGATTGAAAAAATGAGCATAACAAATTTTTGCAAAAATTTTCAACTTTTTAGCCATAAATAGACAAATTACCTCTCATTTGGTTCATTATTGCATTGCTGATTTGGAAAAAGTGCTCTGGAGCTAAAAATTTCTTTCGTCAAATCAGGAACAACTGACCGTCGAAACGCACCGAAATTTCAGGTAGGCTCCTTAATCATCCTGTTTATTCATTTTGTCCATTTGGAAATTAAAATTAAGTGATATTTTTCTTTAAAACCCTTGCTAAAAATTGCGGACTTGCGCATACGCGGGTTCATTAAAGGAAACTCGCGTATACATGCGACTGTGCACAGGAAAAGTCGCGTATGCGCAGGTCCGAAACTTAAAAAGCGTGGCTAATGCATAATTTGATGAAATTTGACAGGATGACAATCTCTTCGAGAGAACGTGAGCATAGCGCAATTGACCAAGAGGTCATGCAGGATCGAGCAGCGCAAAATATTCTTCGGAATTGCGGTTTATTCAAATTCTTCAAAATGCCCAATATGAAAAGCAATGTGCGGTTGCTAGAAATGCTCGTGAATTACTGGGAACCAGATCAGGATTGCTTCATGATTGATCAGATGCCAATACGCATTGAAGTGGAGGATAATATTTCATCACTGGACTCTCCAGGAGGGGAGAACCAGTAGACTGGCACGGAAAGCCCCTGGGAGGGTTAACCGTGGAAGACTATGTCCACGTATATTGCGTAGAGGGTTCCAAAAAGGTTGGAACTCAGATTGCGATTAAAGATCTGAGGGATTTGCACATGAAAATCCTCCTGTTCACCATCGGCAGAGTGGCAGGATCATCCTCTCTACATCAGGCGTCCAGGACGCAAATGAGCATAGCAGTAGAATGTTTGACTCATGTGTATGATTGGTGCACAGCCCTGTTACTGAACATGAAACAACAACTAACTTCAATTCGCCAAGTAAAGACCAAACACTTTGGCTATGGTACCATTTTGACAACATTCTTCTTTGAGAAGATACCAGCATTGAGACCCAGAGTCATCTCTACCATCAGTAGCCCGCGGGACCCAAGAATTGCCCGTTGGGAAGACATGATGAAGAGACTGGGGGGTAGTGAGGTACCCCGGACCACGTGGGACGATGAGTTCTTCCTGTGGTGGGGAGAACAAATCATCGCAGTGGACAACTATCCCTATGCCAGGATGGACTTTCGTGGAGATCCAGATCTAGTTCTTCCACCAGGCACAACATGGGGCACAGTCGGTAAGAATTTTTTGACTTATATAATTTTTTTGGATTTTTCAAATATGTATGAAAAATGAAAAACAAACATGTTTTTGATTGGATTCATAATGACTGACAATTTAAAATGATCATGTTTCATATGTTGGACCAGTTCATCCTGAGGGTCTCCCGCGCCATAAGCGTCGCAGGGGTGAGGCAGAGACAGTGGATTCAGACAGGACACTCCAGGCCGTGCAGAGAAACTTGGAGGGACTAACCCGCCAAATTCCTATTGCTGCCGTGGAGGACTTGCCTAAAGCCATCCAGAGACGGGTGGTAGGAGTACCCCGAGACTGGGTTAGATTATTCCGCCGAGTTGCCACTGCAGTCACGTTCTATAGGAACATGATTGCTGGGCAGGGACCTCAGAAGTAGATAGATATTATATATTAGATGACTGTATATTCTTTTTCAGACTGAACATGATGGGGCATAAGCCCAAGTTTTGTACGACTTTATGGATCCAAATTTTGTAAAGTTTTTTGACACTCTGATGATATATATACAGCGATATTTGATGTGATGTGATAAATGTATCAAATGTATGATGTTTTTGATGATTAAAATTTATTGTATTGAATGATTAATATGCCAATTCAATGCTTGATTAGCTAATGAGTCAGCAAACCAATTGTCAGCTCAAGGAATATGAATGAAAGTTAAAAATTGAAATGACCTTTGTAACAAACGTACCCTCAAGAACAATCGTAATAAAAATGGATCTCGTACCCGATAAGTGTTTTTCAACTGCGACACCACCAGCTGGGAGTCCAAGAAAACTACCAACGAATCAACACCCAAAGATATTGCCTCCGAGAGTAGATGAATGACTGCAGTGTATTCTACTATATTATTGGAAGCAGGACCAATGCAGACCCCTCTTGATACTAACAGCTGACCGGAAGGATAATGAAGCACCCAAGCCGTGGAAGCTAAGTTCCGGGTGTGTCTACTAGCACCATCGGCGAAACCAAAATGACTCATGACATCCAACACAACCTGCCAAAGCAGATCAAAAACATCACCACCTCATCAAAAATCGAAAATCAATCAGATATGTACAAAACAAAAACTACTATATACAAAAAGCAACATGCCAGGCCGAAGCCTAGGCATAATACTTCTTCAAATAGAGCCCATTTCGAGGCTCCGGCAACTCGTTCCCTTCGAAATCAACCAAGGTATACGCTCCTTTCTTAAGGACTTTTTTAACGATATAGGGGCCATACCACATCGATTTAAACTTTCCTGCCCCCAAGGCATCTTTTTCTTGGGCATAGACCAAAACAAGGTCACCTTCGGAAAAGACCCTAGGCTTAACCGCCTTATCATACTGAACTTTGACTCGGTTTTTATGCGCTTCATTCATCGTGGCAGCATCCCGACGCTGCTCATCGAGATGTTCCAGATGAAGAAGCCGCTCTGCCAGATTGGAAGTGTCAGGAAGAAGCTCAACAGCTAACTTAAGAGAGGGAATCTCGCATTCAATGGGAAATACGGATTCCACCCCGTGCACTAGCTGAAACGGAGTAAAGCCAGTTGCAGTTTTCACTGACGTCCTGTATGCCCAAAGTGCAAGATATAGCATAATATGCCAGTTGGATCTATGTTTATCAATTGTCCTTTGAAGAATTGTCTTCAAGGATTTATTCACGGCTTCCACTTGCCCATTGGCCTGAGGATAATATGGAGATGAATGCTCCTGCCAGAAACCCAATTTAAGAGCCAACTCAGCCATCATATTATTATGAAAATGACTGCCATGGTCAGTGACAATCTCTCTAGGTATACCAAAACGAGCGATAACTTGGTTGAAAAGGAACAAAGCTGCAGCCTCACCATCGTTCCCAAAAGTAGGCATAGCCTCGACCCACTTCGTAAAGTAGTCTACTGCTACGATAATGTACTTGTGACCTTTTGCCGAAGGCGGGTTACAAGTAGTATAATACATACCCCACTTTGTAAAGGGTCCGACAGTAACGACTGGAAAAAGCGGAGCTGGATGAGCGCGCATTTTTCGAGTATACACCTGACAAGGATGACACTTCTTGACCGATTCAATACAATCTTTGAAAATCGAAGGCCAGAAGTAGCCAGCACGCAAAATATTTTGGGCTGTAGCAAGCCCTGATAAATGACCCCCACAAGCTCCACCGTGGGAATCATTGAGCACAGCCTCAGCTTCTTCGAAAGTTAAGCAGCGTCTTAGGATTGAATCAACCCCTCGACGGTACAAAGCATCACCAATAATCAGATAACTTTTAGCTAAGTGATGCAGCTTACGACGCTCATCTTTCGAAAAAGAAGAGGGAAACTTCGCAGTCTGGAGATATACAATGATATCCCCATACCAAGGATCTTGTGGAGAGATTAGAAACAAGTGTTCGTTCGGAAAGGACTCATCATAGATCATCTCCTCTCCACAAGGCAACTCGGAGATCAATTCCGCAAAGACTAATGACTTCTTGGATTTGGCAGACATGAACTCGAGATCAAATTCCTGTAATATCACAATCCATCTATTATACTTGCCCCCAATCACTCGCCTGCTGAGGACAAACTGAAATGGATTGGCAGCTGCCAAGACATAAGTTTTGCGAAGAATAATATAATGCCGGAGTCGCTGCACAGCATGGACTGCTGCTAAGGCTAATTTTTCTATCGGGGTGTATCGCAGTTCAGGTCCTACCAGTCCTCGACTAAGGTAGTAAATAACATGCTCGGCCAGAGCATCATCCTCCTGAACCAGAACCATACCAATGGTAGATTCTGCTGTAGCCAGATACAAAAGAAAATCTCTGCTATAATCGGGTGGACTCAGCAAAGGAGCAGAGGTCAATGCCTTTTTCAAGGCATCGAATGAGCGTTGAGCGTAGTCGTCCCAAAGAAAAGGAACTCCTTTCTTCAACAGCCTCATATATCCCTTTGTAATCTCAGCATAGTTAACGATAAACCTCCGAAGAAAGTTAGACTTCCCTTGGAGACTTTGAAGCTGACGGATTGAAGACGGGGGAGGCAACCGAAGTATTGCCTCAACCTTGAAGGGATCTACCCTTATCCCTTCCCTAGACACGATAAATCCCAACAGCCGACCGGATGTAACCACGAAAACGCACTTGTTCGGATTCAATCGAATTTTATAAAAACGACATCTTTCAAATATTTGCCGGAGGTGACCAGGATGATCCATCCTCTTTCGAGAATGAGCAGCTAGATCATCTAAGTATGCCTCGATAATCTTTTTGATGTCATGGAAGGCGTAAGACATGGCCCGCTGAAAGGTAGCTCCAGCATTTTTAAGACCAAAAGGCATTTTCTTATATGCAAACGTACCCCAGGGACAAATAAATGCGGTCTTATGTTGATCTTCAGGACGGATTGTAATTTGATTATAACCAGAGAAACCGTCCATGAAGGAGAAAATCTCATTACCGGCACACTCGTCAATAATCTGATCGATGAAAGGTGTGGGGTAATTATCTTTAGGACACGCTTTATTTAGGTCTCTGAAATCGATGCACACTCGAATCATTCCTTGCTTTTTATCTACTGGAATGGGATTTGAAACCCATTCAGTCAGAGGAACTGGGAAAATGAATCCCGCCTTAAGCAGCTTTTCAACTTCAGCTTTGATAGCTGTTTCCTTCCTAGGATTGACCAGAAGAAGTTTTTGCCTCACCGGCTTAGCGTTTTCATACGTCTTGATCTCATGCTGGACAATAGATGGATCGATGCCAGGCATTTCCTCATAAGACCAAGCAAATACATCCCTATACTCTTTGAAGAGCTCGGTGTAAATTTGAACCTCTTCACGGGAACATTCAGCTCCAATGAAGAAATTCTCAATAATATTGGGATCCCTGGAAATGTTCACCGGGAGAGTAGGAGAGATCACAGCCATGTTCCCTTCAGCATAAACCTGTGTTGGTGCTAAGGGGCTCAAGACTGGGTGAACAGGACTAGGAGACTGAGGACTTGGAAAACTTGTTTCTACTTCGCTCAATTCAGGTAGGAAGTAAGACCGATGATGCAAATCATCCCACGGTCTATCTATACCCACCATTGCTTCCAGGATGGCCTCTTCAGATGGAAGAGTGGTATCTAGACAATCCTGGGCAGAAGAAGAAGTAAGCGTCCAAGCCGGAGCCACATCACCATCCAAATCTTCCGGTGAAAGAGGAGCTGGGATGGATTTTGCAGAGTCAACAATAGACTGATATGCAATCTCAGCTGCAGAAATAGGAAATTCCATTCCACCCACTTGACCTTCCTCTAATGTGGTAGTAGGGGAAGGTAAGGTCCAAGGGTCTGAAAAATAATGAGTTCGAAAGAACTCTCTTCATAGAGGAGCCTTGGAGGATGAAATAGCATTAATATGAACCGTAGGAGGAGGAAGATCGAAAGTACCCATCAATGAGAAATACATTCCAAATCCTAAATTCTCAACAGGCACCTTAGAATTATCCAACTTAGGAACAGATGAGTCAGGAGACGCATTCGGGTCTACAGAAGGACAGTCTAGTTGATCCACTGTAATGATCCTCCCTTCGTGGGGGAAACATATAATTCGAAATAATGAGGATGCAATTGCATCCATCTCATAAATCCAATTCCTCCCCAACAGAAGGTTGTAGTCCAAGGCTGCATCTACTACCTCAACCTCTATGTTAACAGTTTTTCCCCCAACACAGATGGGCAAAGTTGGGACAATACCATGGGGTCTGTGAGAATGACCATCGAACGCAGTCAAGACAGTGCTAGATGGAACAGCTTTGGGAGATCCCAGTGTCTTCCAGCATGCGAGAGACATCACGCATGTGGAAGCACCCTCATCAACAACCGTTCGAAAGATATTGCACTTCTGATATGATGATTTAATATGAAATGCCATGTGATGAGGAAGTCTCTTCTTAAAATTAGTCATATCAAAAGTGATCAGAAGAGAATTTTTCGGATCAACAGCCCCAATGGTAGTGAGCAAAGCACTGCACTGAGCCGGACAATACTGGAGTACCTCTAAAGCTGACATAGCACAAGGACTCTGCGCCAGATCTTCTACAATCGAGTAGTTCTGGGCAGCCCTTGCATTCGGATTAATCGTTGACCGCTTAGCAGATGCTTTGGGAATCCGAGGCATAGAGTCAACATTAGGCTTCGTGATGTGAAGCGGCTCAGTAGCATCAGGAACTTCCTTAGCTTTCAAATACTCTTCTCCGCCATAATCACGGGATCTCGTAGCGATATCCGCGTGAGCACTCATCATGAAAATGTTCGATGGAATTTCCCCTTCCTGAGTACCTCCAGAGGAAGCCCCAGGATTTTGGTTCATGCCAACAACTAATTGCTGCCCTTGGGGAAAAGGGTTTGTTAACACAGCCTGGGAACTAGAAGAACCCCCACAGCCAATGCGCCGAGCATCCTGAATTTTAGGGCAAAGGTGTGTGAGATGGTCTCCAGCATAGAGCTTGCATGGAAACTTCACTTTCTTCTTCTCCTTTTGACCCTCACCAACACGCTCGTTGGTTTTATTTGCATTACCCTTCCCGTTCTTGCCCTTCTTCTTGTTATTTCATCCCTTATTTTTCCCATCGGATTGTTGATTTCCTTTGGGATCAGAAGCTTGGACAGTATTTATGGACAAAGACTGGGAAGGTGATGACTCGGCAGGCACAACCTGACTAGAAGGAGCATATTGTAAAGACAACTGCTGCAGTTGAGAAAGTAGGCTGACTGCACCACTTTTGATCGATCCGACAAGCCCATCACCATGCGGACCGGGCTTATTTTTCGATAAATCTAATTTGGAGCGAGGAGCATTGGGCAAATATTTATAAAGGACCCCAGACTGAGAATAGATCAGTTCCAGCTGTTGGGCCCTAAAAATGGCCTTCTCCTCAGAAAATACCCCAGATAGGGATACATCCTTCGAAATATCTGACTGCAGGGATTTGAGAAACCATTTGAGAAGAAATTCTCCAGGAATATGAGCTTTGATAAGCCTCTTCCTTCTCCTCCATTCATGAATGTGATCAGAAATGTGAGTTGTCTCATCCTGCTTAAAATTAGCCAGGAGTTCGGTCCCAGCCTCATATCTGACAGGCAACTTAAAATGGTTAAGAAATGTGATAGCCAATTCTCCAAATGTGGCAAAACTGCCCCCAGTGAGCTCGATATACCATTTGGCGGTGTTTCCAGTTAAGGTGCGTTGAAATAATCTCAACCTAATCGAATAATCGATCAGGGAGTTCGAAGAACACCATAAGTGGAAAGTGGTGATGTGGTCAGCCGGATCCTCCCCATTCTTACCTTCAAATTTTGGAATATCTGAAGGAAGTTTGGTCGGGACCGGAGGCCACCCTAGACTATAACGAATCGGATCATTAGTCAACTTCGACAAATCTGGCAAGTTCAACGTTGCCAGAAAAGTTAAGCGAGGCGGAGCCTGGGGATTCCATCCTTGATGGGATGGATTCCCAACATTCTGAAAAGAATAGCCTGGATTTGTTAAGGCACCAGGTTGCCAGAAAGGACTCGTAGAAAAAGGATAAGAACCTCCTCCCAACGCAGAGTTACCAAAGCCCAGACCAGTTCCCGCTGAAGTTTGAAATGAAGAGGAAACTTCGATAGGGGCTCCATATTAGACAAAGGAGAAAAGGTCTCATAAGCACTCGAAGTCTCATAAGCACTCGAAGAAGGGAAAGAAGCATTCCCTTGGTGACCCGCGCAAAAATGATTCCCTCCCCTGCCCTCGCTATAGTAAATACAGGGTTCCATCCCGTAAAGTAGTTTGCACTTTGCCCCTAGACCATGTGGTTGAAACTCTGTCCTGGGACATAAACGGAAATGACCCTAAAGAAGGATTAAACTAGGAATGTGTCCAGTCCCAAAGGGGAAACCTCGAAACGAAGCTGATTCCACTAGCCATGTTAGACATGGATCGTAGATCCAGTCAAGCAGCAAAAGGAAAAAGAGGGATTTCCACTAATGGACATCCCTGAACAAAAGGGACTTAATGTGAGAAGCATGTGCTTGGGTGAACCCGAGCCAAACACAGCAGCACTAGAAGTAATCGAAGATGAAGCTATAGTGCCCCCTGATTCAACAGAAGCAGGAGTCTGAATGCCTGCAGCACTCACAGCAGAAGTTGCGTTCCCAGTCGTGGCCATCGAAAGATAAGAATGATACGGAAGATCTTCCGGTCTCTCCAACTCAGGTCCGATGTATTGAACAACGAACAGATAATCAGGAGGAAGAGGAGATGGACCTGTCACAGGAGGCTCAGGTACGTCTTCGATTCGAAAATCTTCTTCCTGAGGAAAAAAAACTCGCGAGGTGAGCGGAACGCTCCTTTCGGGACCGACACCAGAATCAGCTATGAAACCTTCAGACCTTTCTGGAGGGTCTCTCTCCACTGCGTCAGACGCCACAGGGTGGTAACCACCTGCTAAATCACTCCTACGCTTTCTCGAAGAAGGCTCTGGACTCTCGGGAGATAACCCCCAGATTCTCCTCGATCGACGAGGCGCTTGATCAACCACTTTTATAGATTTTAAATTAGACTCAAAAAAGTGAAAATCTAGGCAAGCTAGGAGCAAAGAGCACTCACTAAAATAAAAATCCCCCGAGATAGCCAAGCAAACAAGCTCCAAGTATTTCCCCCTCCAGTTGATGAGGACTGGACACGAAAATTGTAAGTTAAATATAGGACCTCCCGAAAGCCACTGGAATGATTAGCCTGTGAATCAGTCACAAGCTCCATCGAAACAGTTACGCTGACCTCCTAACGACAGCCTTTGCCGGCTCAAGCACCCAAGCTTCGCAAGGGCACCCCCCAGAAGTACCGCTGAAAGTGATGCGACGTCTGCCTCAGGTACCACGGGTATTCCCCCCCGCAGTCACCTGTGTGGAACCTAGGAGTGGCAACTATGGGCACCAATCCGTATCAGAAGCCGGGCGGAACGGTCTTGAGCTCAGATTCAGCCAATCGGAGAGGGGGTATCCCTCTTCTCAGCCTTCACTTCCCCTCGCGCTTGACTCTCAGATGAGAGCTTTCCCGGTCCACCTAACGGAGTTGGATTTCGCTCAATTAATCAACTTCTATGTTTGTTTGAGCGGCCTTGGAGAGTTAACTCTCCACTCACCTATTCCAAGGCCCTACAACCTAGCTAGTTGGTGTATGACACTTAGAAAACTTGCTAGTTGATTTTATATTAAATCGCTTATTTTAATGGGCTGTTATGTTAAGTCACAAGGATATGGAGATGAAACTTATGATGTTTTTGACGCAAAAGAAATTAATAAAAACCTAACTACATGCAAATGCAGTTATTGTCTTTCGATGAAAAGTAATCTCTATACAGGTTCTACGAGACTAAAAATTGTATTTTTTCTTTTCAAATAACAAGCTCACACACACAAAAACTATGAAATTGAATAAATGATAAAATGCACCTAGTGCAAATCACTACATGCATGCAAATTCTAAGATGCAACAATCTCCTAAAGCAGAGTGAAAATTTCCCAAAAAGCTCCTTCAGTTTTAACTCTTATTGGTTGCCCAGAAAGCTAGTTCTTGAAATCAAGAAATCTTAATATAAGACACCAAAAATGCTCAAAAACAAGAAGAAGAAATCAAAGACAACTCCTCCCCAAAATCAAGCTAAAAACCAAAGCAAGAAACTTCACAAAAGCTCCAAAAGATATAGAGAAACGAAAACGAAAATGGAACAACAAAAACAAAAACAAGACAAAATGTTTTTTGAGTTTTTGAAATGCAAAAACAAAAAGCAAAACAAATGTTTTTTGAGCTTTTTTGTTTTATAAAGCAAGAGCTCGACAAGACCAAGCACACTTATCAAAATCCAAACCAAACAAGATTGAATTTCAAGCACAAATTTCAACAATGCTCCAAACCTTATAAGGCTAACTAGTAGCAAGATCAATAAGAGCAAAAGAAGACCAGAAAACTCAACCACTCAGCCTAGAGGAATAGTGCAAACTCGTCGCAAACAAAAACTTTGAAGAAGCAAGAAAAACTCTTCAAAAGTTGCAACAAAACCTAGCCTACTGAACTCAAGGAAACCAATCAAAAAACGAGCAAAAATCGTAATGCAAAGCACAACACAAG